>JAWQFJ010018585.1:2500-5000 GCA_034096865.1 Theodoxus fluviatilis
CCAAGAAACAATCCTGTAATATTTTACTCACATGCGAAGCAAAAGTGAGTCTATGTACTCACCCTTTTCGTCCGTCCGGGCGTCCGGGCGTCCGGGCGTCCGGGCGTCCGAAAACTTTAACGTTGGATTTTTCTCGGAGACTATTAAGTCTATCAATACCAAATGTGGCATGATGGTGCATGATGACAAGGCCTCAAAAACATACATAGTGACTTAACCTTGCTTCAAGGTCAAGGTCGCAGGGGCCATAAATGTTGTCTAAAAAACAGTCATTTTTCACATTTTCTCAATTTTCTCTGAAGTTTTAAGATTGGATACCTGACCTATATATGGTATATAGGGCAAAGTAATCCCTATCTTTTGATACCAGTTTGGTTGACCTTGCTTCAAGGTCAAGGTCACAGGAGCTCTTCAAAGTTGGATTGTATACATATTTTGAAGTGACCCTGACCATGAACTATGGAAGATAACTGTTTCAAACTTAATAATTATGTGGGGCACATGTTATACTTTCATCATGAGACACATTTGGTCACATATCATCAAGGTCAAGGTCACTTTGACCCTTATGAAATGTGACCAAAATGGGGTAGTGAACCACTAAAAGTGACTATATCTCATGGTAGAAAGTGCCAATAAGCACCATTGTGCTTCGTATGTCTTGAATTAACAGCTTTGTGTTGCATGACCTTGGATGACCTTGACCTTGGGTCAAGGTCGCATGTATTTTGGTAGGAAAAATGTGTAAAGCATTTCTTAGTGTATGATGTCATTGGTAGGTGTAGTTGTTTGACCTTGACCTTGAAGGTCACCTGAAGGTCAAGGTCATATAAAGGTCAAGGTCAAGCATGTGAGTCGTATGGGCTTTGCCCTTCTTGTTTTAGGATGTCTGTCATCTGGTTTTGGAACTATAAGCATAAATAATGGTATAGCCCAGCAGGCCGTGATCGGCGTGCTCTGCAAGCCGGCGTACGCGTTCCACACTCTGAGACCGCTAGGAGGTGCTAACATAAACTGTAGCGTCAGGCCTGAACAGCAGAACATGCTGCCTGAATTATACAGGCCGTGGAAGAGGTGCTGTGATACCTCCGCCGCTGTTACTGCCTTGGCGGAGGTTTACGATTTCCAGAGTGCTCTCTAGGGAATCATTCGAACGTTCTCTGACTCAAAACTGATTGAATAATGTTTGCGTTGCTCTTCTGACAACATCAGCTCGACGCAGCCAAAGACACTATCTCACGGGACCGCCAGCTTCTGCAATGTTGACGCGATTGTCATTTGGCCTCTCTGTGACGTTTTGAAGTTCGTGGGAACATCACTTCCGGTAGAATGGAAGCTACAGTGGACTCGTAATAATCGTGTTTTCACACAGTAGTGTCTTTCATGTGTATCTGCATTTAATCAATTCGAAGATTGAAAGAAAGTAGTGTGTTACTTTCGTAATCAAAGACACTTTGAGCGTAATGAAGCAAGAATTCATAGTCGATCAGTTTGTTTACATTTGCCAGACCAGTGCGGGAATGTACGCGTGATTTTCAGTGTTGTCGTTAGTTTTATTGCAAAAGTTTAGGTGCTGTACTTGTCATCTAGAAGTATTCTTCCGACTGACAAATTAATTTATAAGTTAGTGAGCTTTCATCGGAGAGCGAACAGCGCAGCTATTGTAAAATAGTGGCTAACCGGAAGTGATGTTCCCGCGAATCACTGTGTCCGGGACTTTCTCGCAATTCGGCGAAGCTGGCGGTCACGTTAGATTGTGTCTTTGGTTTAGCGAAACGTCTTTGTCGCCATTTTACTTCGAGAATCATGGGGTTTATTCTGCAGGTACCACCACGAGTCCA
This sequence comes from Theodoxus fluviatilis, assembly GCA_034096865.1. Lineage (NCBI taxonomy): Eukaryota > Metazoa > Mollusca > Gastropoda > Cycloneritida > Neritidae > Theodoxus > Theodoxus fluviatilis. The sequence goes on from JAWQFJ010018585.1 coordinate 4,342, forward strand.
AAGCCTGCAGCTTCACCTCACACACGCCGGGCCAGACGATTGGTCCTCTGCCAGATTACGTCACCAGCCCTTGCACACGAGCCCACCTCAAGGCTGGCCAATGGTATCACCCCTTTCCGGGATCAGCCAATCGCTACATCGCTTGTGACGTGTGGGGTCACGCGGAGGTCAAGGCCTGTCCCATGGGTCAAACGTGGAACCCGGATAACTCCACGTGCGTTTCTCCACCCGGATTAGGACAGGGTCAGGTTAACCCGTGCAAGGATCAGAAACCCGGGTTCTATTCGCCCTACTTCCCGCACCCGAGTGACCAGTCTAAGTTCATTCAGTGTCAGGCTGACGGGACTCCGTTAGTGAAGAGCTGCTTTGCAGGCACCTACTTCGACAGCCGCTACAACATCTGTGTCATGCCTTGAGGACACGCTGATGGGCTCATGGCTACCCGAAATCGAAAACAGGTATGATGATGATGATGATGATGATGATGATGATGATGATGATGATGAGACGATGACGACGGCGGCGGCGGTGGCGGCGGAGGCGACGACGACGACGAGGACGAGGACGACGATGATGATGATAATAGTGATGATGATGATGATGATGATGATGATGATGATGATGATGATGATGATGATGATTGCTGATGGATGTTCGGG
>JAWQFJ010018585.1:25000-46861 GCA_034096865.1 Theodoxus fluviatilis
GCGAGAATTGGAACGCATGAAGCGCGTGTGTATTGCCGCACGGAGTTCTCGCCTGTTGGCGTACTCGAGGACATTCGCCTCTGCGCAGGACTGTGCATTGCGTCAGTCTTTCTTGGCCTGGCGATAGGACTGGCCTTGTACGCCTCTGCGCAGGACTGTGCATTGCGTCAGTCTTTCTTGGCCTGGCGATAGGACTGGCCTTGTACGCCTCTGCGCAGGACTGTGGATTGCGTCAGTCTTTCTTGGCCTGGGGATGGGATTGGCCTCGTACACCTCTGCGCAGGACTGTGCATTGCGTCAGTCTTTCTTGGCCTGGGGCTAGGATTGGCCTCGTACGCCTCTGCGCAGGACTGTGCATTGCGTCAGTCTTTCTTGGCCTGGGGATAGGATTGGCCTCGTACGCCTCTGCGCAGGACTGTGCATTGCGTCAGTCTTTCTTGGCCTGGGGCTAGGATTGGCCTCGTACGCCTCTGCGCAGGACTGTGCCTTGCGTCAGTCTTTCTTGGCCTGGGGATGGGATTGGCCTTGTACGCCGCTGCTTCTCTGAACTGTATGCAGAGTTTATGCGCGGCATGGACTGGACAGCACGCGATGGTAACTGCTCTCCACGCAGACTACAGACTTGATGGAGCTCAAACCGCCGGGCGAAGCTTTACTACGGCCCGGGTGTGCGGCGGCTGGGAGTACTTCAAGTGCACAGCGAAAAACCTACAAGATCTCTCATTCCTGCTTCGCCTGTCGGGAACTGTAGAAAGCAACCCCAGTCCCGGACTTGAGAGGAGAGATTTAGACGAGGCCATCGATGCGCTCAAAGCTGACAATCTGCAAAGTCTGAGGTCGACAACGGACACGACACTCGGAGAGCTCGGGAAACTGAGTCTGCAGATGTCTAGGTTTCTAGCGTAAGCAACACACCTCATACTTTCTGATTCCTCTTCCCTCCTCACCACTGTTGCACTCTTCTCTTACAATATTCTGTGGTTCGGGGGTTCTCCTAGCTTGCGCTGGGAAGTCGAAGTTACAAACGCTGGTGGTCGTTTTCGATAAACTTTATTCACGCACTGATCGTTACACAGCGGTGAAAATCAGCAAACAGTATTCGTCGTAACAACTTCACTCTACGCGCAGGGCCGCAGAGGACCCATTCCTTACAAAGGAGAACTCGTTTATCCTCTAGTTAAGCTCTCACCTTAACTCTGTCGTATCTGCTGCTCATGTCTGCGTCTGTCTCTCACTTTGTCGCGCCTTATAAACCTAAACACAGGTTCCAGATCTTTCTTGAAGGTAGTTGAGTTTTCGCTCAGGCTCGAGCTGGCAATCAACTGACGTCACGTGACACAACAAGACAAATTTAACCCAACTCGACCACGTGCCAGGGCAATGACCTAAGCGGACTGACCGATATAAACACACTGACCGCGCCACGATCCTCTGGCACGACCTGGAACCTTCACAACACCTCCATTAGTTACATGCCTGTATCACTGGGAGTCAAACTTGTCTGGATTCTGCACTACTGACGGTGCGACAGTTTCGCACAATAATAGCATCACCTTACCCCACCCAGCAAATGTTACAGAGCAAACGCGTACTGGAAATAAGTAAGTACTTTACTGTCTGCGGATGAAGGGGTCAAGCTATTCATGTCATGTTCAAAGGAAGGATGGAATTTGGAGGTCTATCTAGCAGTCGCGCACAACATCAATGTGACCCTCCTCCACAAAATAAGATGGGTGGCTTCTACTGGCAATTTTTAACAAAATGTCTGTCGTAAAATGGAGACGTTTCTCTTTGCAATGATGCAAGAAGCTTGAAAATAGGAAGTACAGCGACAAAGTCATGGCCATGTTCTAATGGCGGCCTAGCCTCACTCCATTCGAAACTTCTGTGGCTTCTGCAACTTCATCTGTCAGTTGTAGGATGTCCTGACTCATAACTCCGAACTTTGGGTATAGTTCTACATCGTTGTCTCTTTCTAATGTGTGCAGTTTACTGCGAAAACCCTGTTGTCCTCGCAAGATGCGCAGGATTCTAGTCCACTAGAGACTTCGCCTACCGGCGAAAGTGTCTCTAGCCCAGTTGACATCACGTGATGGAAGGTTTTCGTCTGAAATATACAAATGGAGGTCACACTAGAGGCTTGTGGGATAGCCGATCTGCTCCCTGACATACGCCGTTAAAGTAGTTCGAAGACTATTTAGCACAAAACTCTTAACTTACTAAAATGTTTGTGTTGAAATGGAAACAAGTTTTGACATCTGAATGATTTATGTAAAAAGTGGAGAAAAAATAGCATCCAGAACGAACTATTTTTTTGCGCAATGTTGTAATGCGAAGGGTCAAGTCTATTACGCATTCATTGCGAACTGTGCCAGAGTCACGTGACTCGGGTTCACAGAATGAATGCGCAGACCACACCGTCCGTGTTGAAGGACTTGAGGGAGAGCGGTGTTAGTAACGCTGAAAGAGTCGTTGTAACCAACATTTCCGGACACTGTATACGAGTTTTGAAATCTCGGCCTTACAGTCACGTGACTCGCACGCCCGGGGAGTTATGCTAAGATCCGGCCGCGTTAATGTATCTGCGTTTTGTGACAAACGTCTTACTCGGCGATACTGTACTCCATTCACCTTAACGGTCCGCGTGATTCGAGTGTAATCTTTAGCTAAACGACGTTTATAAATGTCCGTTCTCGCGAGAAATGCCGAGATTTGAAACTCGGGTACAGTGTCCGTAAATGTTGGTTACAACGACCATTTCAGCCTTATGGGTCTAGGATGCAATTTCACACCACAGCGTGTTTTTCTCGATTTGTTTTGGGGGCTACTGCTTGGCTGGGGAACTGTAAATCGACAGGAATGCTACAATCATTGTGACCTCAATGTTATGGCGAGGGTTGGAAAGACGTTCATCAACACTCGCATTTTCGAATGCATACACGTAGTCTAGTGGTATTGTCGACTGCAATGCGGATGTTCCGCTCGTCTGTCTTTTTCTCTCTCTTTTTTTCTTTTCAAAACCTCCCCTCCCCCCCTAAATCTCATTTAGCTACTTTTCCGGACCAAAGAAATGGTGTGTCATTTCAACAATACTACGAACAAATAAATGTGCGCAATTACAGTGAATGTTGAGGCAGACAGCGGAGACTCGAACCATACACCTCACACTCGTCGATAAGTCTACTCTTGAACCACTTAACCCGTGAAATAACCATACCGTCATGAGACTTACTGATGCAAAGTAACAAGATTCTTGAAATTACAATCATTTGAACAGGTTGTACTTTGTTCTTACATCAGCATCGGCTGTAGATTGAAGTGAATCTCGCACATGCAATCGATCAGCTCGCTGATCCAGCTCATGCCCAAGGCTTGCCAATACCCTAGCGTGCATGCTTGCGTTGTTTGGATTGCATGTGTTCCACAGAAGGTCATCTTCTCTGTCTAAACAGACAAGCTTTTTCGCAAAGCTCTCGGATATCAGAGGAACATGGAAAGATCTCGCTCATCGCCGTTGTTCTCCGCACTGCATCCCACGTTCGTTAAGACCACGTCTCTGATTGGCTGTCCTGTCAAACGTCGCTTGAAGCAAGCGTCACGGATAGAACCTGTCCTACTGTAGTCAAGACGCATCGTGCACCGTGCAACATGGCCTGTGTCACAACATGCACGCGTCAACGCATGTTTGACAAGTCTAAATCGGGTCTGAGAATGATGAGCTGCAGTCAAGGAAAGCTATGCAACCTACAGTTCAGTTCAGTTCAGTCTCGTAACCCTGAGATGGGTTGTTGAGGCACCACTGATGACTTTCGGACAATCTTCCTCCATCGATCTCTATCCTCTGTGGCTCGCTATGAGTCAGCAAAGGTCAAGCCTGTCCACTCTTTGATGTTGTCTTCCCACCTCTTTCTCTGCCTGCCTGTCCTTCTCCCACCTGGTTCGATACCTTGCAGGATGGTCTTGGCCAGCCCACTGCCTCTTGACACGTCACCGTACCACTTCAGCTTTCTGCTTTTCACGATTGAGAGCAGATGTTCATACTGTCCAATTGCTCTCCTATGTACTATTAAACCTTTATTAATCAATTAATTAATCGATACATTAACTAACTCATCATTACGCTATCATGAATGCATCCTTAATTCGTGCATTATCATTAGAAGTATTGCAAGGTTTAGGCTAAATTAAGCAGAGACACATCGGAGAGTATACAACAGCTCCATTCAAAGAATAAAACTACTGCCAAACGCCACGTTAAATCCTACAAACACAAAAGATAAGGGTTCTCATGAGTTTGTCAGTGGTTCCGTGCCCGTCCTATGCGGGCACCGCGATCTACGTACAGCTAACCTGTTCACGAGCACATCATAACTCGCCAAGCTAAGCAGTCCACTCTACAGGCACACCGTTGCGACACAGCTGTAAATTCGTGACACATCTTTCCATACAGCTCACAGAAACCAACATCACATAACTGCATTACTGACAACTTGTTAATCTCTGTACCACTCTACTTCAATATACAAGTGTCAGAGAGAACATACAGAGTTTGTTTGTGCTGACAACTTGTTCATCTCTGTACCACTACACTCCAAAAAATGTGTCAGAGAGAACATACAGGATTTGTTTGTGCTAACAACTTGTTCATCTCTTTACCTCTACACTTCAATACAGTGGCAGGGAGAACACATACAAATTTCGTCTGCGCTGACTACTTGCTAATCTCTGTACCGCTACACTCCAAAAAAAAGTGGCAGGAGAATATACACAGACTTCATCTACGCTGACAACTGGCTTACCTCTGTACCACTACACTTCAATAGAAATGTCAGGGGGAGATGACACAGAGTTCGTCTGTGCTGTCATCCTCTTCTCTGCAAGGACTTCTTACCTGTCACAGACAGCAACAGCTGGAGCACACACACACGTGTCATGACGAGCGCCTTTTTGATCTGACCCGCCAGGTAAATCTGAATGGGAGAGGCTGTTGTACAGGTGTCTGCGTTATCTGTGGCAAGTACGCTGCCTGAGAGTCCGTTTACACGGCATGGAACCGCTTTCTCGTGTTCGTACCTGAAGTAACACGCAAGAAATTGCGTTTGTCGTGTTCATACCACCGCATTTCCCTAGAATCTCAATTCTGCTGGGTCGTAACCTAAGGTCATGTTCACGCAACACTGAATCAGTTCAGCTGATTTGTAGTCGCGGTGACGTAATATGATACTGCAAATGAAGCATCACTGTTCGCTGAGTCTAAAATGGGGGTCGTTTGCCACCTGAGTCACGTTCACACAACATCGAATTTAGTTTTCCCACACTGGGATGTAAATTACTTCAAGCGGCTACACCTCATTTTGCAGCTGATTGTGTGAGGTCGCGTTCACACGACAATGCACCAACGCGGCAGCTGCAGAATAGTATTGACATGTCCAGTTTAGCTACACGCACGATACACACATCTTTACTCTGGGTGTTCGGGCTGCATGGGTAAGTTAGTTTTGCCCTCACCTATGAAATAGCAGGCGCTTCAAGTTACTTTTTCTAGGAGAGTAGGTACTTCCAATGGGACGAGGCGAATTTTGAATCTAAAATTTAATAACAAAAGATATTCCTTCCTTTCAACACTGCACAGAAATCTCGCTTTGCTCACAAAGCTCTAGTCAGGGCGCTAGTCCAGTGGTTCTATAGAGCGCTCGCCCGCTGTCGCTCGCAGCTAGCGCTAGCCCAGTGGTTCTATAGAGCGCTCGCCCGCTGTCGCTCGCAGCTAGCGCTAGCAGCGCTCGCGGCTGTGCAGATCCTTGAGTCGCATCCCTGGGCAAGACGCTTCACCTGCGTTGCCTCCCTTACCGAGGAGTCAAGTCGTGTACTGAGCGTTGCCTCCCTTATCGAGGAGTCAAGTCGTGTACTGAGCGCTGCCTCCCTTACCGAGGAGTCAAGTCGTGTACTGAGCGCTGCCTCCCTTACCGAGGAGTTAAGTCGTGTACTGAGCATTGCCTCCCTTACCGAGGAGTTAAGTCGTGTACTGAGCATTGCCTCCCTTACCGAGGAGTTAAGTCGTGTACTGAGCGCTGCCTCCCTTACCGAGGAGTCAAGTCGTGTACTGAGCGCTGCCTCCCTTACCGAGGAAAGTCGTGTACTGAGCGTTGCCTCCCTTACCGAGGAGTCAAGTCGTGTACTGAGCGTTGCCTCCCTTACCGAGGAGTCAAGTCGTGTACTGAGCGTTGCCTCCCTTACCGAGGAGTCAAGTCGTGTACTGAGCGCTGCCTCCCTTACCGAGGAGTCAAGTCGTGTACTGAGCGCTGCCTCCCTTACCGAGGAGTCAAGTCGTGTACTGAGCGTTGCCTCCCTTACCGAGGAGTCAAGTCGTGTACTGAGCGCTGCCTCCCTTACCGAGGAGTCAAGTCGTGTACTGAGCGCTGCCTCCCTTACCGAGGAGTCAAGTCGTGTACTGAGCGCTGCCTCCCTTACCGAGGAGTCAAGTCGTGTACTGAGCGCTGCCTCCCTTACCGAGGAGTTAAGTCGTGTACTGAGCATTGCCTCCCTTACCGAGGAGTCAAGTCGTGTACTGAGCATTGCCTCCCTTACCGAGGAGTCAAGTCGTGTACTGAGCGCTGCCTCCCTTACCGAGGAGTTAAGTCGTGTACTGAGCGCTGCCTCCCTTACCGAGGAGTCAAGTCGTGTACTGAGCATTGCCTTCCTTACCGAGGAGTCAAGTCGTGTACTGAGCGCTGCCTCCCTTACCGAGGAGTCAAGTTGTGTACTGAGCATTGCCTCCCTTACTGAGGAGTCAAGTCGTGTACTGAGCGCTGCCTCCCTTACCGAGGAGTTAAGTCGTGTACTGAGCATTGCCTCCCTTACCGAGGAGTCAAGTCGTGTACTGAGCGCTGCCTCCCTTACCGAGGAGTTAAGTCGTGTACTGAGCGCTGCCTCCCTTACCGAGGAGTTAAGTCGTGTACTGAGTATTGCCTCCCTTACCGAGGAGTTAAGTCGTGTACTGAGCATTGCCTCCCTTACCGAGGAGTTAAGTCGTGTACTGAGCATTGCCTCCTTTACCGAGGAGTTAAGTCGTGTACTGAGCATTGCCTCCCTTACCGAGGAGTTAAGTCGTGTACTGAGCGCTGCCTCCCTTACCGAGGAGTTAAGTCGTGTACTGAGCATTGCCTCCCTTACCGAGGAGTCAAGTCGTGTACTGAGCGCTGCCTCCCTTACCGAGGAGTTAAGTCGTGTACTGAGCATTGCCTCCCTTACCGAGGAGTTAAGTCGTGTACTGAGCATTGCCTCCCTTACCGAGGAGTTAAGTCGTGTACTGAGCGCTGCCTCCCTTACCGAGGAGTTAAGTCGTGTACTGAGCATTGCCTCCCTTACCGAGGAGTTAAGTCGTGTACTGAGCATTGCCTCCCTTACCGAGGAGTTAAGTCGTGTACTGAGCATTGCCTCCCTTACCGAGGAGTTAAGTCGTGTACTGAGCATTGCCTCCCTTACCGAGGATTTAAGTCGTGTACTGAGCATTGCCTCCCTTACCGAGGAGTTAAGTCGTGTACTGAGCATTGCCTCCCTTACCGAGGAGTTAAGTCGTGTACTGAGCTTTGCCTCCCTTACCGAGGAGTTAAGTCGTGTACTGAGCATTGCCTCCCTTACCGAGGAGTTGTCGTGTACTGAGCATTGCCTCCCTTACCGAGGAGTCAAGTCATGTACTGAGCGCTGCCTCCCTTACCGAGGAGTTAAGTCGTGTACTGAGCATTGCCTCCCTTACCGAGGAGTTAAGTCGTGTACTGAGCGTTACCTCCCTTACCGAGGAGTTAAGTCCTGTACTGAGCGCTGCCTCCCTTACCGAGGAGTCAAGTCGTGTACTGAGCGCTGCCTCCCTTACCGAGGAGTCAAGTTGTGTACTGAGCGCTGCCTCCCTTACCGAGGAGTTAAGTCGTGTACTGAGCGTTACCTCCCTTACCGAGGAGTCAAGTCGTGTACTGAGCGCTGCCTCCCTTACCGAGGAGTTAAGTCGTGTACTGAGCATTGCCTCCCTTACCGAGGAGTTAAGTCGTTTACTGAGCGTTACCTCCCTTACCGAGGAGTCAAGTCGTGTACTGAGCATTGCCTCCCTTACCGAGGAGTTAAGTCGTGTACTGAGCATTGCCTCCCTTACCGAGGAGTCAAGTCGTGTACTGAGCGTTACCTCCCTTACCGAGGAGTCAAGTCGTGTACTGAGCATTGCCTCCCTTACCGAGGAGTCAAGTCGTGTACTGAGCGCTGCCTCCCTTACCGAGGAGTTAAGTCGTGTACTGAGCATTGCCTCCCTTACCGAGGAGTCAAGTCGTGTACTGAGCGCTGCCTCCCTTACCGAGGAGTTAAGTCGTGTACTGAGCATTGCCTCCCTTACCGAGGAGTTAAGTCGTGTACTGAGCATTGCCTCCCTTACCGAGGAGTCAAGTCGTGTACTGAGCGCTGCCTCCCTTACCGAGGAGTCATGTCGTGTACTGAGCATTGCCTCCCTTACCGAGGAGTTAAGTCGTGTACTGAGCGCTGCCTCCCTTACCGAGGAGTTAAGTCGTGTACTGAGCGCTGCCTCCCTTACCGAGGAGTTAAGTCGTGTACTGAGCGCTGCCTCCCTTACCGAGGAGTCAAGTCGTGTACTGAGCGCTGCCTCTTTTACCGAGGAGTCAAGTCGTGTACTGAGCGCTGCCTCCCTTACCGAGGAGTCAAGTCGTGTACTGAGCGCTGCCTCCCTTACCGAGGAGTTAAGTCGTGTACTGAGCATTGCCTCCCTTACCGAGGAGTTAAGTCGTGTACTGAGCGTTACCTCCCTTACCGAGGAGTTAAGTCCTGTACTGAGCGCTGCCTCCCTTACCGAGGAGTCAAGTCGTGTACTGAGCGCTGCCTCCCTTACCGAGGAGTCAAGTCGTGTACTGAGCGCTGCCTCCCTTACCGAGGAGTTAAGTCGTGTACTGAGCGTTACCTCCCTTACCGAGGAGTCAAGTCGTGTACTGAGCGCTGCCTCCCTTACCGAGGAGTTAAGTCGTGTACTGAGCATTGCCTCCCTTACTGAGGAGTTAAGTCGTGTACTGAGCGTTACCTCCCTTACCGAGGAGTCAAGTCGTGTACTGAGCGCTGCCTCCCTTACCGAGGAGTTAAGTCGTGTACTGAGCATTGCCTCCCTTACCGAGGAGTTAAGTCGTTTACTGAGCGTTACCTCCCTTACCGAGGAGTCAAGTCGTGTACTGAGCATTGCCTCCCTTACCGAGGAGTTAAGTCGTGTACTGAGCATTGCCTCCCTTACCGAGGAGTCAAGTCGTGTACTGAGCGTTACCTCCCTTACCGAGGAGTCAAGTCGTGTACTGAGCATTGCCTCCCTTACCGAGGAGTCAAGTCGTGTACTGAGCGCTGCCTCCCTTACCGAGGAGTTAAGTCGTGTACTGAGCATTGCCTCCCTTACCGAGGAGTCAAGTCGTGTACTGAGCGCTGCCTCCCTTACCGAGGAGTTAAGTCGTGTACTGAGCATTGCCTCCCTTACCGAGGAGTTAAGTCGTGTACTGAGCATTGCCTCCCTTACCGAGGAGTCAAGTCGTGTACTGAGCGCTGCCTCCCTTACCGAGGAGTCAAGTCGTGTACTGAGCATTGCCTCCCTTACCGAGGAGTTAAGTCGTGTACTGAGCGCTGCCTCCCTTACCGAGGAGTTAAGTCGTGTACTGAGCGCTGCCTCCCTTACCGAGGAGTTAAGTCGTGTACTGAGCGCTGCCTCCCTTACCGAGGAGTCAAGTCGTGTACTGAGCGCTGCCTCCCTTACCGAGGAGTCAAGTCGTGTACTGAGCGCTGCCTCCCTTACCGAGGAGTCAAGTCGTGTACTGAGCGCTGCCTCCCTTACCGAGGAGTTAAGTCGTGTACTGAGCGCTGCCTCCCTTACCGAGGAGTTAAGTCGTGTACTGAGCGCTGCCTCCCTTACCGAGGAGTCAAGTCGTGTACTGAGCGCTGCCTCCCTTACCGAGGAGTTAAGTCGTGTACTGAGCGCTGCCTCCCTTACCGAGGAGTTAAGTCGTGTACTGAGCGCTGCCTCCCTTACCGAGGAGTCAAGTCGTGTACTGAGCGCTGCCTCCCTTACCGAGGAGTTAAGTCGTGTACTGAGCGCTGCCTCCCTTACCGAGGAGTTAAGTCGTGTACTGAGCGCTGCACAGGGGCGACCGGGGTTGAAAGTCTCCCCCCTCCCCCCCCCCAAAAAAAACTTCTCCGATGAGAGGAGAATTAAATAAAGATGATGATGATGATGATAAGGAGGAGGAGGAGGAAGAGGAGGAGGAGGAGGAGGAGGAGGAGGAGGAGGAGGAGGAGGAGGAGGAGGAGGAGGAGGAGGAGGAGGAGGAGGAGGAGGAGGAGGAGGAGGAGGAGGAGGAGGAGGAGGAGGAGGAGGAGGAGGAGGAGGAGGAGGAGGAGGAAGATGATGATGAAGATGATGATGAAGATAATGATGATGATGATGATGATGATGATGATGATGATGATGATGATGATGATGATGATGATGATGATGATGATGATGATGATGATGATGATGGTGATGATGATGATGATGATGATGATTTGTTGTTATAATTGATATTATCTTATTCTTAATAATATATCATCATCGTTGTCGTCGTCGTCATCGTCGTCGTCGTCGGCCGTCGTCGGCCGTCGTCGGCCGTCGTCGGCCTTAGGCCGTTGTCGTGCGTCGTCGTCATTGTTATCATGAGCCCCATGCGGTGCCGAAGGACCAAGGGCAACAGGACACTCAAGGGTCACGCCAGGTCAGAGGTCAGCGTTTCCTGTGGCTGCCGAGTCCCACACAGAAGAGGCAATCTCTGCCGCAGCCTTCACAGAGGAACATGGGGGAAGTTCCGTCTGCTTGGAGTGGGGTCTTCCTCTCTGCCCGTCTCCCTGGTGCCGGCTTCCAGTACCTCTTCTCCTGTCTGGTCAGGGCGTCCCACACTGTCTGGTCAGGGCGTCCCTCACTGTCTGGTCAGGGCGTCCCGCACTGTCTGGTCAGGGCGTCCCGCACTGTCTGGTCAGGGCGTCCCTCACTGTCTGGTCAGGGCGTCCCGCACTGTCTGGTCAGGGCGTCCCGCACTGTCTGGTCAGGGCGTCCCTCACTGTCTGGTCAGGGCGTCCCTCACTGTCTGGTCAGGGCGTCCCTCACTGTCTGGTCAGGGCGTCCCGCACTGTCTGGTCAGGGCGTCCCGCACTGTCTGGTCAGGGCGTCCCGCACTGTCTGGTCAGGGCGTCCCTCACTGTCTGGTCAGGGCGTCCCGCACTGTCTGGTCAGGGCGTCGCACTGTCTGGTCAGGGCGTCCCTCACTGTCTGGTCAGGGCGTCCCGCACTGTCTGGTCAGGGCGTCCTGCACTGTCTGGTCAGGGCGTCCCGCACTGTCTGGTCAGGGCGTCCTGCACTGTCTGGTCAGGGCGTCCCGCACTGTCTGGTCAGGGCGTCCTGCACTGTCTGGTCAGGGCGTCCCGCACTGTCTGGTCAGGGCGTCGCACTGTCTGGTCAGGGCGTCCCTCACTGTCTGGTCAGGGCGTCCCGCACTGTCTGGTCAGGGCGTCCCTCACTGTCTGGTCAGGGCGTCCCTCACTGTCTGGTCAGGGCGTCCCTCACTGTCTGGTCAGGGCGTCCCGCACTGTCTGGTCAGGGCGTCCCTCACTGTCTGGTCAGGGCGTCCCGCACTGTCTGGTCAGGGCGTCCCTCACTGTCTGGTCAGGGCTTCCCGCACTGTCTGGTCAGGGCGTCCCGCACTGTCTGGTCAGGGCGTCCCGCACTGTCTGGTCAGGGCGTCCCTCACTGTCTGGTCAGGGCGTCCCGCACTGTCTGGTCAGGGCGTACCACTGTCTGGTCAGGGCGTACCACTGTCTGGTCAGGGTATCTCGCACTGTCTACCATTATCTGCCTGCTGCTGTCATTTCATTTCATTTCAATATTTCATTAATAGTGACGTCAGCTTAGTCTACCAGAGAGGACTCTGAGAGCGCCAACTTCCCCCATGGAAGTCAACATTTCTCTTCCGTGGCCTGAATAATTCATGACGGCGGCATGTTCTGCTAGCCAGGCATGAATAATTCATGACGGCGGCATGTTCTGCTAGCCAGGCAAGAATAATTCATGACGGCGGCATGTTCTGCTAGCCAGGCATGAATAATTTATGAAGGCGGCATGTTCTGCTAGCCAGGCATGAATAATTCATGAAGGCGGCATGTTCTGCTAGCCAGGCCCGACTCTACAAAGTGCAGTTCATTTCGTTGGCTATAAACAACAGTATGAGCCATATCTAAGTATAAGCCATATCTAAGTATAAGCCATATCTAAGTATAAGCCATATCTAAGTATAAGCCATATCTAAGTATAAGCCATATCTAAGTATAAGCCATATCTAAGTATAAGCCATATATCTAAGTATAAGCCATATCTAAGTGCGGAATGCATATGCTCGCGTCATCAATGGTTTGACATCAACTGTACGACAACATAAAAACCGCTGGCGCTGAACCTCCAGGTTTTGGCATATATATAAAAAAGAATTTTAAAAAAGATCAAGTTCAAACCCGCAATCTCTCGAGAAAAGATGGGGGGGGGGGGGGGGGGGGGGGGGGAAGTAAGGTTCGAACCCGCAACCTCTCACGTGTACAACAACGGGTGGGGTGGGTCTCTCTCTCTCTCAAATACCATACACACATAAAAAAGAAGCTTCTGTGCTGATTCGAACGCGTACGCGCATCCCCTACAACCAAGCATGTCCCAGCGACAAAAAAAATACTCGACGCGCTACCGAGTGAGCTAATCCATAAAGCTGTGAGGACCTCCAGTAAACCTGGAGGGATAAAAACTGCTGGCGCTGAACCTCCAGGTTTTGGCATAAAAATAGAAGATCGGGTTCGAACCCGCAACCTCTCGAGAAAAGAGGGGGGGGGGGGGGAACACACACACACACAAACACAAAAAACCAGGTCGGGTTCGAACCCACAACCTCTCGAAAAAAGAGTTAAAAAAAACGTTTCAGCGCAGAATCAAACCTGGTCATGCATGACCAAGAGTCCAACGCTCTACCAAATGTGTCATTGGAGATCTGGTATGACTGAGTGTTTGTAAAGCATTTATAGCGTTCGCAGCAACAACTTACAAGTGACCCTAAAATAGGAAGGTGTACGATGAGATTTTACCCTGGTAGTAAACAAAATAAGTTTATTTCAGACCATTTACCTTTGCTTAAACTACTCTGTTCTGACAGCCATCTGGTTTGTAGCTTCGCACTTCTCGCACCCATCCACAGACGAAAGTCCTGTAAGCTCCCAAGCTTTTGTAGACTGCAAAATTCTCGCACTTTTGCCCAGCACAAAATATTCTACAATCCTGGCGTGGTTTATGTCCGGCAACTGGTTTTTGTCAACAGACCATGAATTGTTTGGTATTTCATACGGATCTAACCTATCAACGTCAATAATCTTCTTGTATTACCGCTTTTTTGCGTCTGCTGGTAGACGTTCAACATACGAAGAAGCCATTGTTTTGTGAAAAGTAGGAAAAGATAACTCTGTTTGACTCGATCTCGATTAGGCCATTCCGTCAAATGACATTTGAGGGGGGGGGGCGGGGGAGGGGGGGAGGGGGGGTTTCGAGTTTACGACCTAAATAAATCACTTTCTTTTCAAACCTCGATTCTGAAAATTTGATACATTCAATCGGACCTAACTTCCATTAAGTGTGCAAAATGTCAAGAAAATCCGTCCAGCAGTTTTTGAGATATCAGCCGTTAAGTCGGGACTGATAGACAGACATACAGATAAAATTACGTCACGTTATTGATCACATCACACATTTTGCATTTCGCCATTCCGTCAATTGACATTTTAGGGGGTGTTATCGAGGTTACGACATGAAAAAACCACTTTCTTTTCAATCCTCGATTCTGAAAATTTGATACATTCAATCGGAACTAACTTCCAGTAAGTGTGCAAAATGTCCAAAAAATCGGTCCAGTAGTTTATGAGACATCAGCCGTTAAGTCGGGACAGACAGAAGCACACACAGATAAAGTCTGTAGGACCTCCAGTAAACCTGGCGGGATTAAAAATCCTTCTTTCTACTTCACCAATGTCCAATCTCATCGAAATTACGTCACGTTATTCGACGTCAAATGATCACGCCACACATGCCAAAACTTCCCTTCCTTCCCTTGCCTTCTTTGCACCACCAAAACGTTAAAAAGTCACTTTTTTTTCAAACCTCGATTCTGAAAATTTGGCACATTCAATCGGACCTAACTTCCAGTAAGTGTGCAAAATGTCAAGGAAATCCGTCCAGTAGTTTTTGAGATATCAGCCGTTAAGTCGGGACTGACAGGCACACACACTCACACACACACACACACACGCACGCACGCGCGCGCGCGCGCGCACACACACACACACACACACACACACACAGAGACAGAAAGAGAGAGAGAGAGAGAGAGAGAGAGAGAGAGAGAGAGAGAGAGAGATAAAGCTGTGGGGACCTCCAGTAAACCTGGAGGGATAAAGCTGTGAGGACCTCCAGTAAACCTGGAGGGATAAAGCTGTGAGGACCTCCAGTAGGCTAAACCTGGAAGGATAAAGCTGTGAGGACCTCCAGTAAACCTGGAGGGATAAAGCTGTGAGGACCTCCAGTAAACCTGGAGGGATAAAGCTGTGAGGACCTCCAGTAAACTTGGAGGGATAAAGCTGTAAGGACCTCCAGTAAACCTGGAGGGATAAAGCTGTGAGGACCTCCAGTACACCTGGAGGGATAAAGTCTGTAGGACCTCTAGTAAACTTGGAAGGATAAAGCTGTGAGAACCTCCAGTAAGCCTGGAGGGATAAAGCTGTGAGGACCTCCAGTACACCTGGAGGGATAAAGCTGTAAGGACCTCCAGTAAACCTGGAGGGATAAAGCTGTGAGGACCTCCAGTAAACCTGGTGGGATAAAGCTGTGAGGACCTCCAGTAAACCTGGAGGGATAAAGTCGGTAGGACCTCCAGTAAACCTGGAGGGATAAAGCTGTGAGGATCTCCAGTAAACCTGGAGGGATAAAGCTGTGAGGACCTCCAGTAAACCTGAAGGGATAAAGCTGTGAGGATCTCAGTAAACCTGGAGGGATAAAGCTGTGAGGACCTCCAGTAAACCTGGGGGGATAAAGCTGTCAGGACCTCCAGTAAACCTGGAGGGATAAAGCTGTGAGGACCTCCAGTAGGCTAAACCTGGAGGGATAAAGCTGTGAGGACCTCCAGTAGGCTAGACCTGGACTGATAAAACTGTGAGGATCTCCAGTAAATCTGGAGGGATAAAGCTGTGAGGACCTCCAGTAAACCTGGATGGATAAAGCTGTGAGGACCTCCAGTAAACCTGGAGGGATAAAGCTGTGGGGATCTCCAGTAAACCTGGAGGGATAAAGCTGTGAAGATCTCCAGAAAACCTGGAGGGATAAAGCTGTGAGGACCTCCAGTAGGCTAAACCTGAAGGGATAAAGCTGTGAGGACCTCCAGTAGGCTAAACCTGGAGGGATAAAGCTGTGAGGACCTCCAGTAGGCTAAACCTGGAGGGATAAAGCTGTGAGGACCTCCAGTAGGCTAAACCTGGAGGGATAAAGCTGTGAGGACCTCCAGTAAACCTGGAGGGATAAAGCTGTGAGGACCTCCAATTCCCAAACTGCACTACATGTAACGTTCTCTTTTTGCTCGTATTTCCCGAACGAGATCATGGATTGGCTCGAAAATGTAACGGATTGTTCCTTGTGTAAAACTCGGACTTTCCACCAAATTTCAATAGAATCTGTTGTGGATGTTTTGGGTATCTTGCTAATAATACACCTGCTTACAAGATCGTTCAAACAGAGGAGAGTCAAGCCAAACTCGCACACGCCATGGAGAGAACTGCGGGTCTGCGCTGCTTAGACGCGAGGCTCTGCGAGGCATAGGCCGATGTCATCATGTGTCAAGAATCGCACACCTCCCTCATCAGCTGGAATGCTGCGGTCTTTGTGTTCTCGGGGCCTGCTCCAGTAGCACCCGCACAGCCAGCCCCAAGCAGCATTTACATTGTCTTAACATCTGCTTTCACCATGTTGACTCATGCTGACACCGGCCTATTCCTCGCAGGATCTTGCCTTTCCTCGCGTCTATGCAACGCACCCCACTCTTTGTTGTTCTTGTGACCTCCTTTCCAGAGGGTCACACAACGGCGATTCATTGATAGAGTCTAGTGACGTCCATCGTGACGTCACAATGTTTACGGGGTCCATTGGGTGGAGGTTGTTTCTTGTTATCAGTGACGTCATTCGAACCAGACATCGGCTGTAGTGTGTCGACACTCATCATTGACGTAGTCATGACGAACGTGTTCTACGTTCAGAGAGAGAGAGAGAGAGAGAGAGACAGACAGACAGACAGACAGACAGACAGACAGACAGACAGGCAGAGAGACAGACAGACAGACAGACAGACAGACAGACAGACAGACAGACAGACAGACAGACAGACAGACAGACAGACAGACAGACAGACAGACAGACAGACAGAGACGGAGACGGAGACGGAGAGAGAGAGAGAGAGAGAGAGAGAGAGAGAGAGAGAGAGAGAGAGAGAGAGAGAGAGAGAGAGAGGGAGAGAGAGGGAGGGAGGAAGAAAGAGAAAGACAGGGAGAGAGAGAAGGAGAAAGAGACCGACAGAAAAAGAGGGAGAATGAGAAAGAGACAGACAGAGAGAAGGAGAAAGAGAAAGAGAGGATAAGAAAGAGAGGAGAAAGAAAGTAAGAGAGAGAGAGAGAGGGAGAAAGAGACAGACAGGGAGAGAGAGAAGGAGAAAGAGACAGACAGAAAGAGAGAGAAGGAGAAAGAGACAGACAGAAAGAGAGAGAAGGAGAAAGAGACAGACAGAAAGAGAGAGAAGGAGAAAGAGAAAGAGAGGAGAAGAAAGAAAGAGAGAGGAGAAAGAAAGTAAGAGAGAGAAGGAGAAAGAGAGAGAGAGAGAGAGAGAGAGAGAGAGAGAGAAAGAGAGAGAGAGAGAGAGAGAGAGAGAGAGCGAGAGGGAGAGGGAGAGGGGGAGAAAGAGACAGAGAGAAAGAGAGAGAGAGAGAGAGAGAGAGAGAGAGAGAGAGAGAGAGAGAGAGAGAGAGAGAGAGAGAGAGAGAGAGAGAAAGAGGGGCGGGCGGACGGACGGACGGACGGATGGACGGACGGATGGACAGACATCTCAAATCTATCACTTGACCTCGTTCGAACTGCTTCCAGATGGTCGAGGGGAATCCGGCTGGTACAAGAAAGTTCTAGAACCTGTCAAAATTCTGTAAAAGGCGCGAAGGCGGGAGTGTGGGAGAGCGCGCACGACAGAAATAGGTGAGAGCCCAAAAAGATACGTCAGTGCGAAAAGTCCTCCATTAAGGAGTGATTGTGTCTTCCAAGTATCTAGTATTGAGAGTGAAGTTATCATGGTTATGTTGATTACTGATTTTGCCGCTGTGTATCGACCAGCGGGTGAATAAAGTTTTTCGAAAACGACCACCGGATTTTCTGGACTTCGACTTCCCGGCGCAAGCTAGGAGAACCCCAGTGCAAATAGGACTTCATGGAGACAAATTACAACAAAATGTAGTGTCTAATCTGAAACTCTGCTCCTGACTAGTGTCTGGTACGTTTGCCTCTCAGCATGTGTACGTATGAGTCTATCACGGAATCACCAATGTGTGTGTGCATGCGTGCGTAAAAGTGAATGCCTGCGTGTGTACACATCTCCTACAGAAATGAAAGTGTAAGCAGATAGAAGAATCCAAGTGTATGTGTGTATGTAGCTTGTGTTTCTTTCTGGGTGTCCATGTCTATGCGTGCGTGTACATGAATGCACGCACGTGTGTAAGTCTGCTAGTGCGTATGTGCGTGCTCGTGCACTTTTGTTGGTATGTATCTATGTTTTGTGTCTTAGAGGCAGTAGAAACCCGGGGACGGGATCATTTTTATGAAATATGCTCGAAAATGTCTTTCATGACATTTTGTAGTATAGTTCATGAATAATATAATTGTATGCTGCGTTTATGGGGGAAATTTACATTTTATCCCTCCAGGTTTACTGGAGGTCCTACAGACTTTATCTGTCTGTGTGTGTGTGTGTGTGTGTGTGTGTGTGTGTGTGTGTGTGTGTGTGTGTGTGTGTGTGTCTGTCCCGTCTCCACGGCCTATATCTCAAAAACTACTGGACGGATTTCCTTGAGATTTTGCACACTGACTGGAAGTTAGGTCCCATTCAATATTATCAAATTTTCAGAATCGAGGTTTGAAAAGAAAGTGACTTTTTTACATTTTGGTGTTTCAATGAAAACGATTCAACAGACTCCATTTTGCAAAATCTGTGACGTCATCATTTGACGTCGTATAACGTGACGTCATTTGCGAGGAGATTTTTTGAGAAGGGTGAATACGCCGTATCTGCGAACACTGTCGACAACTTCAAGGCTAGTACGTTAGACTACTTCTGGAAAGACAGCCCTACTATGTATAACCCAACCTGCTGCACCTAGACTGCATAATAGCCGCCACGCATGCAAGTCTAGCACTAGGAACTATTAAAATGCTACACAGCCTACCTCATAGAATTTTTCAAGTTTAAAAAGCTTGATGTAGCCACTGTTTACAATTGGCCCATGCACACGCTGCCATGGTGAAATCTCCGCAGTAAATCTGACCTAATTTCTGATTGGCCAAAACTACGAAAATGTGTCACGGGAAGTAACTCCTGTATAGTTTTGAATCATACAAATTCGCACTTTTAAAAGTCATTTTTCACTGTTTAATAGATACGATCGAAGAGGGAACTTTGTTGTTTTCAATCCCCAATACCATGTACTATCATAATATAATATGGGAACATCGTCCATATTTTGGCTGAGCGGACCTGTAGAAGGAGTTGTTATCCGAAGGCACGCCCTGCGGTCTATGTGTGATTCGGGTGTAATACTGCCAATAAACGTCGTTAAGCTTAAGATTACACCCGAATCACACGGACCGTTAAGGTGCATGGAGTACAGTACCGGTCAAGAGTCACAACAACCACCGACACCGACCATTTCAGCCTTCTTCATGATGCGTTAGAATCCTGCCGTTGTCGTGGTGAACATGGCTGACAACGGTCAGAATGATTACTTGCTTGGTTTTTTCCTTGTCAAAACTTGTTATACCGTCAGATTGTTACCACCATCAGATTTTCTGCAACTTTTCGAAGCGAATCTAGCCTAAAAACCTACCAGTTATGAATCGTGTTAACAGGATTGACTCGTTGCTTGTAGAATGACGGTACTCGGTAGCAGTACCACACACGGTGTGTGCGTGAATCACTGAATGAGTACGAATGCACATGTCTGGGTTGAACATCTATAATACACTTCCTCCTCTGTGTGACTGTGTGAGTGTTAATTCAGCGTCTATGACATGCCAAAGGAAAGCAAAACATGTCATAATAGGAGCTTCCTGAACCTATCCATCATGTTTAAAATATATGGTTGATTGTTCCTGGGCCGATAGCTTAGAATTGGATTTACATGCTTTACAAACACTCTGTCATAGCAATTCTCTAATGGCTCAGCTGGTAGAGCGTTCGACTCTTGGTCATGCATGACCAGGTTTGATTCTGCGCTGAAACTTTTTTTTCTTCTCTTTTTTCGAGAGGTTGTGTTTTTTTGTGTTTTTATGTGTGTGTGTGTTTTCCCCCTCTTTTCTCGAGAGGTTGCGGGTTCGAACCCGATCTTTTTTTAAATGCCAAAACCTGGAGGTTCAGCGCCAGCGGTTTTCATAGTTTTACAAAATTGGGAGGAAGACACCAACAGCTAGTTGTTATAATGTTTGTCTCCCTAGCAACTTGTTTATGCCTTGGATACCAATACTTCATATATGTTTGTCTCCCTAGCAACTTGTTTATGCCTTAGATACCAATACTTCATATATGTGACTCTCCATCGCTAAGTGAGTCGGTTACGCAGTCGAGTCATTTGGCGCCAACCGCCCACAAAGGAGGTGGGGGTTGTAGTGGTCGACTTCGAAATTTTGGGGTTTTTTGCTTCTCTAGTCCCTTCTTCGTCGTATGAGTAAGTTTCGTGTTTGAAATCAACATGTAAAAGTATGCTTTATGGTGTTTTTTGGTTGTGGTGGTAAATTATTTACAAGAAAACGTCCGCGAACCGATCGTCAACATCAAGCATTTTCTCAACGTTTCGTAGCCACCACAGCAACAGATCGACGGGGGAATACCCTAGACTGCCAACCAAAGCCAAAAACCACTGCTTCATCTCTGTGGCAAATTGCATGAGTATAGAATATGGGTTAATAGGGAAAAAGGGGGAATAATGTATGTGAACTTAAAATGCATTTTTCTCAAAAAGCGTATTTTTAGGGTATCTATCTTAAAAGTCATGTGAAATCGTGTAGGGTAGTCATATCATGTATCAACGGGACTGTATGACGAAAAGAAGACGCAAGACAATTTTCTCGGCTTACATGTTTTCACCGCTAGGCCTTATATTTCAGACATTGTATCTGTGTGCTTTGAAGGTGAACCTCCTTGACATTTAGCATATTTGGTTCTTATAGGACATTCTCATTAACGTACCCTGCAGGAGATATCCTCGGCGCTCTCTGTCGAATAACAACGCGTTAGGTAGAACCACCTAGTTCCGGTCGATTCTCGAAGCGTCTGCAATGAATACTAGATCTTTGCTAGATCGCTCAAAGTACATGTATGTGGGGGTGGAAAACAGTACTGTGACATGTAAAGCTCGAATGAGTAGCAGCAGATAACTGTTTAGTTCTGGCTTGAATTGACAATTTCGTTTCCCTGGTCTGGCGAGGACCGAAAATTCACTATCATCAAGTGGATGAGTGATCAACTTGCCCGCACGGCGTAATGTATAGGCCTAACTTGTAAGATCGGGTCGATGATGACACGAAAATGGCATTAAAACACACAAAAAGTTTCATTACAACTAAAATCACCGATTATATTAATAACTGACCATTTTTACACTTACAGCTAGTACTCAAACTTTACAACGCAAACAAAACACACCTGCGGGGAGTGTCGTGGTCTCGCATCAAAACTCAATGCACGAGTGATCGTTTCACTATCTGATCCGACATGGTATTCCAGCAAACAAGCAACTACTGCAACTTCATGAAGTTATTGAAATCTCAAAGTGTGATGTCAGACATCGATTGACCGATCGAGTTCGACTGCAGCTGCCGGTTGCATTCTCGAACATTTCGTCTGCACTGAATACTATAGATCGCTCAAAGTATGTGGGGGTGGAAAACAGTACTGTGTCATTTGCCATAACCATCGTGGCAAAATTATTGATGGAAAAGTTGTCAAGCTACATGGCATTCCAGCAAACAAGCAACTACTGCAACTTCATGAAGTTATTGAAATCTCAAAGTGTGATGTCAGAAATCCATTGACCGATCGAGTTCGACTGCAGCTGCCGAATCAAACGTAAGCGCTGCTCCCAAGCTCGTTATAAGTTGCTTGTGATCGTTTCGCTATCTGATCCGACAATAATTACTAAACATTGATATCAAAAGCACTATTCAAAATTTTTGGCGGGTGGTCTACCCCTCACAACTAAAATCTACGGTTAATATCATCTCCACAAGCCGAACTACGTGAAGTTATACATTACGCCGAGTGCGCGCAAGTTGATCGACTCGATGATAGTGAATTTTCGGTCCTCGCCAGACCAGGGAAACGAAATTGTCAATTCAAGCCAGAACTAAACAGTTATCTGCTGCTACTCATTCGAGCTTTACATGAAACATAATACCACACTAGCTCGATCGTCTGCTGGCGAAGTGACTAC
>JAWQFJ010018586.1:0-20000 GCA_034096865.1 Theodoxus fluviatilis
CGCGCCGCCAAGCGGCGGCAAGGGAGATAATTTAAAAAAAAGTCGCTCATTGAGGCTGAGTGCACGCCCAGCCTAGCGTCTCGCTGCGAGTATCATGTGTCCGCTGTTGAAGTGATTTCTGGTTTGTGTGAATTTCTTCCTCGTGCCTGTGTGAGGATGATGCAATCATTGCAATGAATTCAATGGACCTTATTCACGCGACCCGCCATTTTGGTTTTAAAACGAGGCAGTTAACGCGAACATGTCGAAATGGCTGACACGTTGAAGACAACAGAGGGGTTAGCGCAGCTTCAACGACAAAATCCTTTCTGCAGTGGAGGTGACCGGCATTGTTAGATCAAAAACTATTCAAAAATAGTCACAATAGACTATCGTAACGTATAATTTCTGCACAAAACCCGCAGAAGATAAGTAAACAAACCACACCGTACATACCTAGCAGACGAACACGATCGAACCATAGCCACTACCCCAGCAGACGATCGAGCTAGTGTGATATAAATGTTTCCTGTAAAGCTCGAATGCGTGGCAGCAGATAACTGTTTAGTTCTGGCTTGAATTGACAATTTTGTTTCCCTGGTCAGGCGAGGACAGAAAATTCACGATCATCCAGTCGATGAGTGCACGATCAACTTAATTGCCGCATTTGGCGTAATGTAACAAATAAGATGATGACAAGAAAATGGCATTAAAGCACAAAACAAAGTTTCATGACAACCAAAATCACCGATTACATTGATAACTGACCATTTTTACACTTACAACTATGTGCTCAAACCGTACAAAGCAAACAAAACACACTGCGGGGAGTGTCCCGGACAGGCATCAACACTTAAGTGCACGAGTGATCATTTCGCTTTGCTCTCATTTGTTTCATCTGCTCCGACATGGTAAGCTGGCTATGCCAAGAAACCAACATCTAAATCAGAGTTAGTTGACAAAGTGACAAAGTTACGCATCACAAAACAAAATTTAAATGTATAGACCAAAGCTGATCAGCTTCGCCCGTGATCACACGCTGACCTCATGACAATTAAGCTGGCCAATGAGAGGCAAGGAACGAAACGGCCGTCTCTTTCCGTGGTTTTCATTGGTTCGAACACTAGAGTTCTAAGCGAAATAACTTTTGTCACTGTGTACCAACCTTTGATGGCATCGTAGTCGATAAACACTTCAATCCACTTCTCATAGCCTTTGTCACTTTGTCTTCTTGCTATTTTTCTGCCTTCCTTCGTAACTCAACCATAATAAATAACAATGGAGAATGCACAACTGAGACTGCCAAGGAGAATCTTCTGCAAACACATGTTGTGATGCGTAATATCATTGAAAATTCAAGCTCTAAACCTAATATCAGTTAGCACGCAAAAAAAATCACATCTAAGTAAACCAGATAGCCTAGTACTGCTGCCACTCATTCGAGCTTTACATGAAACATTATATCACACTAGCTCGATTGTCTGCTGGCGTTCGATCGTGTTCGTCTGCTAGGGACGTACGGTGTGGTTTGTTTACTTATCTTCTGCGGGTATTGTGAAGAAATTATACGTTACGATAGTCTATTGTGACTATTTTTGAATAGTTTTTGATCTAACAATGCCGGTCACCTCCACTGCAGAAAGGATTTTGTCGTTGAAGCTGCGCTAACCCCTCTGTTGTCTTCAACGTGTCAGCCATGTCGACATGTTCGCGTTATCTGCCTCGTTTTAAAACTAACATGGCCGCCGCGTGAATAAGGTCTATTTGAATGAAAAGTGCAGACGACACCACTGCAGGAAGCCTGTGAGTGCCCCTCGGTGGTTGTCCCGCGGAAGAGGACTTTTCGCGTGGCTGCAATTCATCGATGGACTCGGAGTCAGCTCTGCAACCTCGATCTGGAGGCAGAGTCTGGAGCAGTAGGGACACTGGAAGTCGGACGCTGTCATCACTGCCGCTGTTGCACTGTGGCGTTGTTCTCTTGCAGCTATACGTCTTTGACGCCGGGTCTCCTCACAGCTGACAGAGGCTTCATGGACCACCGCTCTCTAGCGCGGTCCATCTCCGGCTTACTCATGTAGTTCCTTTGGTTTGATCTCGCACCAGTGGAGGTTGGCTTTGACGTGGTCTTTGTAACGTTTCTTTGGTCGGCCTTGGTGTATTTTGCTCCATGCAGGCTCTCCATACGGAAGGTGTCTGGGCTTGCGGTGCTCCGCCAAGCGGATGATGTGACCTACCCTTTGGAGTTGGGCCTTGATGAGCACAATTTCGATGCTGGTGAAGTCGGCGCGCTCCAGAATTCAAGGTTGGTGATGCGGTTCTGCCACCGGATTCCAAGTATGGATCAAAGATCTGGCAGGTGGAAGTTTTCCAGCTTCTGGATGTGCCTGCGGTACAGCATCCACGACTCGCATCCGCACAGGGAGATGGGAGGACCACTGCACTGTGCACTTTTTTGCGAATGCCACAAAACACGCAATGGCTACCAGCCAGGATCTGTCCAGATTGCAGGTTGTGACGTCAGATACATAGGCCTCTTTCAAAGCCAGTGAAAGAACAAGTTTATTCAAAATGTAGACAGCTCAAAAGTATCCCCTGCCCTCCTGCAACTGGTGTAGCAGTGTTGCTGAGCTGAGGAGCACCAAATGATATACACCATACTGATAGCTATAGGCGTCATTACCCGTTGACTGTTTGAAGGGATGTCCAGCTTCGAATTCTCTACCAAGTGTGCTTTGGACGCCTGTCATTCACTACAGTTCCCAACTGTGTCGCTCTACGTAGTTTGGAACCCTTTTGGCGAAATCACGTGACTTTTGGTGGACAGTCGTCGAAAAGGAGAAGTTTTGAAAAGTACCGTTTGAGTCTACATTAACCTTTTATCCTCCGCAGCGCCTCTTGACGCCCTATCGTCCCGCCATTCTTGCTATGAGTTTGACGTTGCTCAAAGTTCTTAGAATTTTTTTTAAAGAGTTAACTGCCTTCGTCGGGAGCAAAAGGGTTAAATGGACTCCAACTTAGAGCAGCGCTGTACCGCATAATTAGGAACAACAGTAAATTCGACCCCCGCTTTCGCACTTTTTTATGGCAATGTCTCTCTAATAAGTAGTGTTTGGTTTTTCAGATCAACGTTTGCACGATGCCTCAGATTATCCTTCGTCAGTTTCAAGAAGAAAAATGTAAAGACTCAAATGCTGGTTAAGTGTACCGTCTACCATGCAAAATCTCTGCTTGTGATTGCTACCGCTCACCTTAACAGCCTATTGTGGTTGCCTCCGTTGCGTGCGAACTAAATTTTCCCACCATCATGTAATTACTGACGCTTTCAGTTACAAATCACGGAGGACGAAATGTACCTTAAGCTTCGGCCTATTTTTATCATGACATACCTATCTGTTCCAATAGTTCTCAAAGGAACTGCTGCTATTAGCCCATAGGTCTAAGCAAAGTATTAAAAATGACAATTTAAAGCAAGTCTCATGAAAGCAATGTTCTCCTCTGTGAAATGTCACATGCAATACCTGAACGCAAAACTGAAGTCTTTACAAAATGCCAAGCAACGCCCTCAGTCTTCCATGATATGGTGCAGTGGAATATTGAGAATTACAAGCATCTCGCCATCGTTGTTTACACTGGAGTGGCTTTTCAGCACCCATGAATTATTCAGATACTCCCATAAACCACTCAGAACGTTCATGGGATAAATTGCCCCCGCTCAGTGGTGGACATCTACATTATGTTTTGTGGCACGAGAGTAAATCCCAACGACAGCGTAGTTTGTTGCTACCTTCAGATGATGTAGTGGTCCTTCCCCCCCCCCCCCCCCCCCCCCCCCCCCCGCAGTAGCGGAAGCAATATTTCTCCTTTCTTTTAAACGAGGGAAGTGACTGAAACGCGAATACATTTCCTTGGTGTACTATTAGAGGGTCGAAAAGTACTGTCGTCCTCACAGAATGTTTTTTCCACAGTGTGGAAGATAATGATTGGAGCAAAGTTTGAATGAGGCAAATATAGATAAAGTCGTTAGCCTTTTTAAAAATAGTTTGTGTTCTCAGGATATTAGAACGTATGCTTAGAGCAGTCATGTCCTTGAAATGTTATTCTTTAAATCTATCCGAAATCAGCATGTTGTTTTGAGAACACGCAGACTGTGTTAAATTACAGGGCATACGAGTGGCGAAAAGGGAAAGAGACAACCCTGGTTTGGAATTACGTAAAGGTTATGATATTATATTGTCACGTGAGTAAGTTTAACAATTGTTTGCTTCTCTGAAATATAGATCAAAGTCTAACATGTGCTTACCATCTTGCGGCCAGACTTTCTTTTGCCGCATGGAAATTCATCTAGTACGGTACTGAATTACTGCGTTCTTACTAAAAACTTCAACGTTTTTACCTATTTTTACTTTTGTTGCAGTCGTTGACAATCCCAACGTGAGCAGTGGTGTTCGGTACACTGGGAAGACTTGCACAGTGATGTTCGGTACACTGGGAAGACTTTGCACAGTGATGTTCGGTACACTGGGGGGACTTGCACAGTGATGTTCGGTACACTGGGAAGACTTTGCACAGTGGTGTTCGGTACACTGGGGGGACTTGCACAGTGATGTTCGGTACACTGGGAAGACTTGCACAGTGATGTTCGGTACACTGGGAAGACTTTGCACAGTGATGTTCGGTACACTGGGGGGACTTGCACAGTGATGTTCGGTACACTGGGGGGACTTGCACAGTGATGTTCGGTACACTGGGAAGACTTGCACAGTGATGTTCGGTACACTGGGAAGACTTGCACAGTGATGTTCGGTACACTGGGAAGACTTTGCACAGTGATGTTCGGTACACTGGGGGGACTTGCACAGTGATGTTCGGTACACTGGGGGGACTTGCACAGTGATGTTCGGTACACTGTTGGGACTTGCACAGTGGTGTTCGGTACACTGGGAAGACTTTGCACAGTGGTGTTCGGTACACTGGGGGGACTTGCACAGTGATGTTCGGTACACTGGGGGGACTTGCACAGTGATGTTCGGTACACTGGGAAGACTTTGCACAGTGGTGTTCGGTACACTGGGAAGACTTTGCACAGTGGTGTTCGGTACACTGGGGGGACTTGCACAGTGATGTTCGGTACACTGGGGGGACTTGCACAGTGATGTTCGGTACACTGGGAATACTTTGCATAGTGATGTTCGGTACACCGGGAAGACTTTGCACAGTGATGTTCGGTACACTGGGAAGACTTTGCACAGTGATGCTTGGTACACTGGGGGGACTTGCACAGTGATGTTTGGTACACTGGGGGGACTTGCACAGTGGTGTTCGGTACACTGGGAAGACTTTGCACAGTGATGTTCGGTACACTGGGGGGACTTGCACAGTGATGTTCGGTACACTGGGAAGACTTTGCACAGTGATGTTCGGTACACTGGGAAGACTTTGCACAGTGATGTTCGGTACACTGGGAAGACTTTGCACAGTGATGTTCGGTACACTGGGGGGACTTGCACAGTGATGTTCGGTACACTGGAAGACTTTGCACAGTGATGTTCGGTACATTGGGAAGACTTTGCACAGTGATGTTCGGTACACTGGGAAGACTTGCACAGTGGTGTTCGGTACACTGGGAAGACTTTGCACAGTGATGTTCGGTACACTGGGGGGACTTGCACAGTGATGTTCGGTACACTGGGAAGACTTTGCACAGTGGTGTTCGGTACACTGGGAAGACTTGCACAGTGATGTTCGGTACACTTGGAAGACTTGCACAGTGATGTTCGGTACACTGGGGGGACTTGCAATATTTGTAGCTGCAAGTCTGGGCCCAAGCAGCTGTATTAATAATAATAATAATAATAATAATAATAATAATAATACAGACTATTTCTACGCACATACCTTCCCTAATAGGCAAGCTCATGGCGTTTACAATTAGAAAGTCTACACTCCTACAAAGCATTCTAACACTCGCACACTGTACAGTTGAAATAAAAGAAAAAATAAATACAGCATATAAAGTATTGATGGATGAGCACATGAAGCAAACTAACAGGACAGATATGCTCTCTTGCCTTTTCCTCAACTCTTAATTTTCCAAGACCAATGTAACCTATCTCACATCTCTTTGCTTCGTCTTCTCTGTAGGAGTGCAGTCCCATGTTGTTTCTTTTGCCCTCTCGTCGGCAACCTAAAGTGTTCAGATGGCTATGAGAAAGTATCGTCTTCTCATAAACAGTCCAGTAAATTCAACAGTTTGTGTCAGTGGGGACCTCCAGTTTATCTTCATGTCCGTGACGGCTCTACTGCTCTGCTGAAGGAAAACAAAAGTCGTAGGACACTCTGACCTCTTATCTCCGCCAACAAAGGGCGGTAACTCGATATGTCGTATCGCTATCTCTCCTGACCCATGATTCTCCCGAGAAAACGTCCGCCATTGTACATCCGGGTATTCCGCTAATGGTTAATCTTCTGGGGTTACGGTCAGCTAGATCTCAGCAAGTGAGGGGACAGAGACATGGGGATCAGGTTTTTTCTGTTTGTGGCAAATGAGTGTAAACAGCCCAGGCTTGATGGAGAGAGAGGGGATTGGAGGGGAAGTCTCTTATGAACCCATTCGTGTGTCTGTTTCAGCGCTTCAAAGCTTTCAAATGTCCCAAGCTAGAAATTAAGGGATTGATATAGAGAAACGCGAGCCTGACGTTGTGGATGGGACTGACAAGCAGAAGAAGAGGCCGAAGGGAAGTCAGGAAGGGAAACAAGAGAATTGGGTAGACGGTGGAGAAAAAAGAAGAAGAAGCGGATGAAAGGACAGATAGAAAGCGTGAAGAGGAGTTGAGGCAATAGCAGCCAACATCCTGTGGAAACAAGATCCAAGGACAGCTTCGGTAACAAGAGTTCCGTAGAAGTGGAATGGACTGAAGACCTGAGATGGCCATAGAGTTAACTCGTATGGATGGATGGATGAATAGACGGATTGATGGATGGATGTTTGTATGGGTGGATGGATGGATGAATAGACAGATTGATGGATGGATGTTTGTATGGGTGGATGGATGAATGAATAGACGGATTGATGGATGGATGTTTGTATGGGTGGATGGATGGAGCGATCGATGGATAGATGAAAGATGAATGGATGGATGGATACTTGAATGGATGGATGGATACTTGAATGGATGGATGGATACTTGAATGGATAGATGGATACTTGAATGGATGGATGGATACTTGAATGAATGGATGGATACTTGAATGGACGGATCTAATGGGTGATGAATGGATGCATGGATTAATAGATGGATGGATGAATGGACAAATGATTAATACATTCATGAATAGATGGATTTAAGGGCTGATGAATGGATGGATGAGTGGCTGGCTGGCTGGCTGGCTGGCTGGCTGGCTGGCTGGCTGGCTGGCTGGCTGGCTGAATGGATGGATGAATGGCTGGCTGGCTGGCTGGATGGGTGGGTGGATGGATTGATAGACGGATGGATGGATAGACAGACCGACAGACGACAGACAGACACACACACATATGCACGCACAAGCACACACATGCACGCACAAGCACACACATGCACGCACACACACACACACACACACACAAAACACACACACAAAACACACACACACACACACACACACACACGCGCGCGCGCGCGCGCGCACACACGCTTTCATGAGGGTTTGCCATCATAAATTAACTACAAAATTAGATGTCGTCGCCTTCCATGGCCTCAGAAAACGCAAAAATAAAATCAATTCTCTGTTCTTGTCATCTACTTGGTGTTTCTGTAGATCTTTCTTTGGTCCTCTCTGTCAGTGATTGTGTAAATGACAGCAGTTTCATCCATATCTTTCTTCCCCATTCCTATGCATTCATGTAGTCACCCTTTAGCCAGTTATAGCCTACGATCAGTAACAATTTTCAGTCAATCAGTCTGTCAATATTAGTTTGTGAAACGGTCGGTCGCTCGGTCGATTAAACAGTAGGAAAGTTTCTCTCTCTCTCTCTCTCTCTCTCTCTCTCTCTCTCTCTCTCTCTCTCTCTCTCTCTCTCTCTCTCTCTTTCTCTCACTCACACACACACACACACACACACACATATATACACACACACACACACGGAGAGTTTCATACCAACCCTACAGGCTGCAGTGGGTTTATTACTTTGGCCACTGAACTCTATCTAGATAAGTATCCCCGCCGGCTCAGAAATCACGCTTTTCCTTTGAATCAGCCAGTATAGTGTGCATTTATTGTCTGGTTTTCCCGAGTAAGTTCTGAGCGAGGGATCCCACTGCTGGTACCTGGGTCCACACAAAGAACCCAACACAGCACATTCCTGGCGAGCCGTCGGCTACAGTGTCGTGACCTACAAAATCCAGCCATGTCATGTTGTTGTTGGTGTTGCGTACCTGAGCTAAACACTCCCAGATGATAGCGTGTATGACTGTTTTTGGGTTGTAGCCCATAAGGGCGAGTTTTGGCCAATGACGATTTGGGCGCATAGCCCGTATGGGCGAGTATGGTCTATCCCATAAGGGCGACTATTTTAGCCAACAGCCCCCAAAAGCCTATGTCCCATAAGGGCGAGTCTTATAGCTAATGGAATTCAAGGATTTTTTCATCACACACAAGAGTATAAGGAGACATCGTAATGTGTTCAACCACAATTCTTTTTTTTGTTTTACACTTTTTTATTTCAATAGACATAATACATAGGAAATGCATGTACATTCAGTTCTCAAATGATATGACACTCCATTACAATTCATATATATATATACATGCAATTCATACAGCCACACTTACTATTATTTATTGATTAAAAGAAAAGACATTCTCACGCATTCTCTCATTATGCATAAGGAATACATGCACACAGAAATCTCAAACAACATGACATGCCATTACAATTCATATGTGTACATGTAGCTCATACGGCCTTAGCATTTACTATTTTTAATTAAAGGGAAAGCATTCTCACGCATTCTCTATTGTACATTAATAAAAAGATGTCACATTGTGACCTTGCATTCTCGCATGTTTTCATCTGCATTCAGATCCATACTTTCACACATATACCACACACTCAGTCGTACGCACCCATACACATATATGCACATTCATACCCACTCTTCCCCATTTAAGCATATGTATTTCCTCATCCATGAGAGCAACCAACGGAAAAAGCAAAAATCATTTACCCGCTCATACATAGTAGGTTCACACATACACATTCGCACTAATCACACAACCTATATGTTTATAAACAGGCAAGTGTATCTGACACTATTAAACAAGAGTTCAACAATGTCATATACGAAAATAAAAAGCAACAAAAAAAACACAAGAAACTAACAACAATAATCTTGCATACAGTGTTGAGCTCAGAACTCCCTCAAAATACATATTATTGACAAATCAGTATGTAATATAATCAACAGTTTCATACAACCACAATTCTTTATTCTAAAAATCTAAAAGACTTGGTAGTCCGTATGCCACAGCGCAAGTCATTTGATCACAATTCAACAGGAAGGTTTTTGAATGCCATGGCTTTAACATACTGAATCCTGTTGATGTCACCTGCATCGTAGCGTGCACGTGTTCCTCTCATCTCCTGTAGTTTCTGACGACGATAAGGTCTGACAGCAGGAATTCCTTCTCCAGTCTGGATGGAATTGATTTTGACGTACGACGTCGTTTGGACACCTTTCAACACCGACATGAATTCAAATATAGACGGATGAGAGTGGTAGAAGTGTTCCTGAAAATGCCGATGGAAAGACTCACACGCATTTGTGGTTCGGATGGAGTCGATCTCTGTGTCTGCCCATACTGCAGGAGCGAAAGATGCGTCATCTCCTGCGTATGTCAACAGGACGTAGTCGCAGAAAGATGTACATCGGACATCGTCAGGAGCGTCTACCGTTATTTTTGCGAAGCATTGCAATTATAATGTATTCTGAATAGTGAACGTGAACACTCGCCCTTATTGGATACGTAATTTCAGTGTTTAATGAAAAAACACGCGCCCAAATGGGTTATCGGAAACTCGCCCATATGGGCTATAAAACTCGCTCGCCCATATGGGCTACTCGCCCTTATGGAAACCTTCGCTGTTTTTGAACACCCCGCCATATAGGCAGCCACACTCCGTCTTCAGGGGATTTGATCTCTGTCTCCAGAGAATGCCAGTTATGTTAGGAGCTTACCACGGCTGAAGATAATCCCCACATAACAGTACAATATAACAACATTTTGCTGTAGCCTTGGTTTTTGGCTGGAGTCAACAAATAACAACAGCCTTTGCCTAAGGCAAATCAGCCACGTCATAGAAATGGTGGTTATAAATGCTTTACCAACCCTGCAACTTTTATTTTTTTAAAACAAATTGCCATTTATTGACGTTGAATGAAAAAGAAAATGAAGTAAATAAATATTAGAGACATGCAGAAAGTGTATCAAATCACAGACACAGTTGTAAAAAATTCGCAAGTGTGATGCAAGAGATTTCCTTACATGAAGCGTTAAAGAAGACGTGAAGAACTTTTCGAAAAGCTGTACTAAGAAAGATGATAAAATCTTCAACAACAACAACAACAACAACAACAACAACAACAACAACGACGACGACAACGACGACGACGACAACGACGACGACGACGACGACGATGACGATGACTACGATCACGTGGAGAGATGATAAACAGTTTCTCCTTCTTTTTCTCCACCTCCTTCTTCTCCTCCTCTTGCTACTACTGCAGCTGCTTCTGCTGCCACCGCTGCTACTAGTATACTCCTTTTACTACTCATACTCCTATTACTATCACTCTTACAACGACGAAGACGACGACGACGACTACTACCACTACTACTACCATGCACCACTACTACCACTACTACTACTACTAGTACTATGCTACTGTCATTGCTGCTTCTTCTACTGCCACCGCTACTACTAAATACCCCTATTATTACTATTACTCCTACTTCTATCACTACTACTACTATTACTACTACAACAATGCTACTGTCACTGCTACTGCTACTGCTGCTGCTACTACTACTTCTACTGCTGCCAGCTACAACTCTTTATTCCCTTCCTCTGACTCCTCCTTCTCCTATTCCTACTCCTACTCCTACTACTACTTGCTGCTATCGCTACTGCTACTTCTACTATGTGTCCAGACAGCACGAAACAGCGCCAAGAGGAAAACGATATTGATCATTCATCGAACGGGCTGTCTCACCTGAAAGAAGTATTGTAGGCACAAGTTTCGAATGCTCGTTCAATTCAAATACATGGTACAGTTGCATGAATGAGAAAGGATTGAGAAAGGAAGTCTGAAAAAGCCACAGAATATGACATCTAGGCTTAATTGGCATAAAAAATTTGAATTCATGAATATTTCACACCTACATCTTCTATGCCAATTAAAGCATATAAAAGCTGAAAAGAAACATAGTTTTTTTCATTGTCCGGGGTTATCCATTATTTATGGCACGTTCATCTGCAGAATACAACTATACAATTACTCAACGATAACAACTTCAATAGGGTTTGTTGATAGATAAAAGGGAAATTAAAAGGAATCCGACTGAGAAACTACGGCTAAAATGCTCTCTTCGATTTCCACGTTGTTTCACATCTATTGAGACTAGCTTCCCATTTCGACCACTTCACGAACAAAACAGCGTCTTTTCTACCCATGTGCCAAGAGGCACGGGGTTGTCCCTCGTTTTCCACGGCTTCCCAGGATTCTATATCTCCCTGGGGCTCCTGCCTCCCCCACCAGTCGTCATTGTTCTCGCAAGAGGCACGAGATTCCTCGGTGTTTCGTGGCGGCTGTGAGACGACACCAGGCTGCACTTTCCACAATGGCAGCCCCCGGGCGTCGGCAGGAGCTTAGTTGCTTCCCTTGCGAAGGGAGTTGTCTCCTCTGTGAATAGACAGGAATTCCAATTGGGTCGACCTCCGCGTTACCATGACTGGGATATTGGAAACCACAACCACCTCCACCCCGTGTCTACTGCGTTCCCTCATTGCTATGCCACCCCTTTCTGTTTTCTGTAGCTCCTTACATCCTCGTGTCTAGCGGAATATTTGGGGGATATTTGGGACCTAATAGAATAAACTATGTTGTTGTGTACATGTATAGTTTTCCTTTCGTTTGACGCGCTATCAATAAGCAAAGATTCATTACTGGCCGGAGTTCATTTGCACTACATGCATTAAACCCTTGCAACCTGGAGGTTACCGTCAACTTGTATGAATAACATCGTCAGACTAGCCGAAGTCACTTCATTAATGGAGTCACTTATCTCTGGTGTGATTTACCTTTGGGACAACAAGAATGATATAGCTGCAAACCTGGACGAAACAGTTCTCTATCCTGATCTGGCACAAATGAGACAACTCGAACAGATTTGTTTCCCTGTGAAGGCTGCAGGAGCTTGCTGAGGCTGCGTGGCTGTGGATAGGGAGAAGTCGCATGACATCTTGATGGGCTGTGACGTTTCTTCACCACGAAATGGGCCACTGGTTCACAGCAGCAGTCACCTTCGTGAAGTACACTGAGTTGCTTGGGAACGACTGTGCAGGTGCTGCATACTGTATGGTCAAAGCCCTCCCAAACACTAGATCTGCCGCATACGAAACAGAAAGGAAGAATCAGGCAGCAAAATGTCCAGAAAAGTCCTTTGGCTTATTTAGAAAATGACTGCAGTGGAATGGACAGAGTGGAATATTAGACGACACACATTCTTTGCAAATCTTATGGACTGTTTGGGAAATTTTCATCAAATGAATGTACAAAGCAAATCCTTATGTTCAAAGTTGCTCTACAACTGAGAACTGATAAACTGTACGTTGCCAACGTTATGTCCTAGGGTCTTTGGTTTTTCGGAGCTTGTTTCGGTGCCGCGACTTACTCGCCACCAGAGGGCGTCGTTGTCTCTCTGTGGGACTAGCAGGTGTGAAGCCTCCAAGTTTATTGGATGGAAAAGATTGCCGAGCAACCAATCTCAGCATTAGGGGAAGACCTCCTGGTCTCCACTGAACGAGGATTCACTCAGAGCTCTGTTCTACCTCTGTTCCGAGTTTACGTGTGTTTTATGCAGGTCAAGGCTTGCGTACCTACGTTTTGTGTACGGTATTTAAGCCTTAGTGCGCGAATTCCTCCACTTATTAAGCATATATAATTTCTACCTCTAGATTCGCTTGTGTGATTGTTCATGTGTTCAATCATTCACGTTATTTCACTCACAGAGTCTGATGATCATAACTCCACCTTTTCTTTCAAACTCAGAGCTACTATTCCACTATATTTTTGTCTTAAGATTTCCTTACAAGCTGGTGTCATGACCTCTTTGCATATCTCAGCGTAGACTGGAACCAATTTAGATATGACTGCATGGCGCCCTTGGATAGAATTACGGTCGCCGGCTTATGTATGATAGTTTGTTCCAGATGGTCTAATCTTTCTGAAGAAGCCTGACCTCCATCCCCATCTCAGCATTTGCTTTAGTTAAGAGGATACATCTTTGATCTGTGCGAGTGCACGCGCCAGTGTGAACCGCCCGTCCGTGTGTCCAGCAATTTTTATCTCTCTCTGTCTGCCGTCTGTCTGTCTGCTGTCTGTCTCTGTCAGTGTGTGAGACTGTATGTCTGTCTCTTCATCTGTTCGTCTATTTATCCCTCTGTCTGTCTCTGTCTCTCTGTCTCTCTCTCTCTCTCTGTCTCTGTCTCTCTCTCTCTCTGTCTCTGTCTCTCTCTCTCTCTCTCTCTCTCTCTCTCTCTCTCTCTCTCGTGTGTTTGTGTCTGTCTGTCTGCTTGTCCGAGATAGGAGAGCAAGTGGCAAATAATACATACCGTATGGATACACAATCAGAGAGAGAGATACAGACCGACAAAGACAGACTGACAGACAGACACGCAGAGAGAGAGAGAGAGAGAGAGAGAGAGAGAGAGAGAGAGAGAGAGATGGTCATTCCATTCTATACATTAGACCCGCAGACAACGTATCAAGCTTGTTCCTACCATTCCGCTCAAGGTGAACAACATTTTTGGGACCCTACACTGGGCAGCTGTAAATACTCCATTTTCCCCCTGTACGTCCGCCTTCCATGTCACCGTGTCCTTGTCCTGGGCCCTCCCAGCTCTTGTCACGTGCTACGTCCCCATACACCTCGTCAGGTTATTCCACACACACACACACACACACACACACACACACACACACACACACATACATACATACACACAGACATGCGCACATGCGCGCGGACACATGCGCACACACACGCGTACAGGCGGCCGCACGTACACACACAGGGGCACACGAACAAACACACACGTAAACGCACGAATGCACACACACACGCACGCGCGCGCGCGCACACACACACACACACACACACACACACACACAGTATATTCACATGAACATAAAGACAGTGATAATTGTAAATGGAACAAACTGTTGTGACTGGGTGAAGTGAAGCCCGAAGTCTTTACATGGACTCTCTCTCTCTCTCTCTCTCTCTCTCTCTCTCTCTCTCTCTCTCTCTCTCTCTCTCTCTCTCTCTCTCTCTCTCTTTCCTTCCCCCCCTATCCCCCCCCCCCACCCTCAGACATTGCATTGTTCCCCTCTCTCCTCCCTCTATTATGAATCCTGCGTCTCAGATGCCCATGTTATATATGTTGTAAGACCAGCCTACTATGTAGCTTATCAGTCCGGGAGGGTCGCAGAGCGGCCTTTCCTTATCGTTTGTTAATTGAACAACATACTTTCAGCATTCGTAAAAAAGCAAGAAAAAAAGGTGAAGGTGTGGATTTAAATAGCGACTCATCACCATGTCTGGGTCTCAAACCGCTTTACACTTTACCCCCTGATCACTGGGTCGCGTGATCAGTTCTCTCGCATCCGCGGACTGTCAGGCTACAGCACCATCTCCATTCCCTCGGGAGCAGTTTAGTTCAGCGTTTCCTCACAACCACACCAGCAGTAAATGGTTAATCATGGTGCAATACGTCTTCATAGTGGTCACAGGTATCCAGTTTTACTCCCTGGAGGCTATTTGTAGTTTGACCTAATGACCCACGTTTCTCAGCCAAAACAAACGTGGGCTTCAATCGCCATACGGACAATCTAAATTTAGGTAACTGTCAACTATTTATAATTCCAGTTTTATTCTGCCCCAGGGTTAGAACCATGGCACTGCACCTCGTACTTCTTCAGACCCCAAAGCATGTTCGCCTATCTCTGCCTGACAAAATACATACTCTCAACATGCGAGTAGAGGCTGAGGAGCTGACTGTGCAAACACAAAAGCAATAGTAACTACAGGAGTTTCCTGTCCATTTTCTCTCAGGAATACAAATTTGTGTAGGTTTTTTGGGGGTCTAAATTAGTACTTCATAGCGACAGCGGAGCTGTTGTTTCATTGGATGAGAAAACACCCGGCATGCACAGGAAGTAGGCAACGGGTCTAAAAGTGTTGACAGCTGATCACTCTGTCCTCCCACGTACCAGAGGACATGAACTGCTTTTCCATTAATCCACATGCTGTTGGTTGGACTGCAAGTACTGGCGCCATTGCCTACGGGCACGCGAGAACAGTGGGGACGCGACTTGCCATGACAATGAGCATCCATGGTGCATTCTCCAGCAAATGCACGAACTGCACTTGGCGCAGTCGAGTGCAAAGAGATTTCACATAGCTTTCCATCCACGTAAGGCGTGACTTTGGCTACGTGCAAAGAAATCCACCCACCCGTGAAAACGAACTGTTTGCTTTCCTGCTGGTCGGCAATAAACAGAACCTCGGGCGGCGCAAGCTGCATAATGACTTGAAGGCGTTTAGAAAAAGAAGGAGCTGAAAGAAGAACGAATATTTTTTAGCATAAACAGTAATTGAGGAAGAATTAAATTGCATACAAAGAGGTGTGAGAGAACGCAAACAGAAGGAATAAAAAGATCGGCATTTTATTCATGGCACTGCCCTCTCCTCAGCCGAAGAAAAACTGACTTAGAAATTTCGGGTCAGACAGTACAGTTTGCTGCATGCATTGCATAGAAAGAGGCATTAGTTCATCAAGTGTGACTTGAGGCAGCGTTGCCCAATATATCTTATTTCTTATAGGGTTTTACGGGGGGAAATACTTATTGGTGTGTGTGTGTGTGTGTGTGTGTGTGTGTGTGTGTGTGTGTGTGTGTGTGTGTGTGTGTGCGTGTGTGTGTGTGTGTGTGTTTATGTAGTAGTAAGGATTTCTTTAATTAAAATTTCAAAGCCACATCATGTAAAACAGGGTGGGTGGGGTTCTTTTCTGTCAATCGACAGTTACATGAGGAGTCATGCAACCCAGTGAACATTCTTTCTGAAAAACAAACAAACAAACAAACAAACAAACCAAACCACACAGAAAGTTCGCCAAGTTCGAAGCAAGAAAAAGCTATGTCAGCACACAAGCACAAATCAATCGATCCAATAGTGACAATGTCCAGCAAAGATCTTCGCACAGACGTCACCGCTTATAAGTGCTATGTTCATCGCTCTAGTAAGCTGTTTCCAGCGCCATGACGAAGTAGATAATGGAGCAATGTGAGATATTGTCATAGTCATAGCCATAATATTTCATTGCTCTGTGGTAAATGTTTTAAAATAATTTTGACGAGCCTCATAAGAGGATACTGGATTATTTATTCGCGTACAAATCAGGACAATGATTGTCTTAAAACGAGAAAACAAAGACATTTATCATTGACAGATCATTTTTTTATTGAAATTTTTATCGCTAGGATCAGGAGTGTAACCAGCGGAAATCTAGAAGAAAAAAACAACCATAACATAGAAAAACAAAACAAACAAACAAGCAAATAGGAAACTAAGCAAGCTAGCAAGCAATAAACCCAACGTGGAATCTGTGGTGACACACAGGCGGCTGTAAAGATCCCAGGCCTGCCAACACAGCGGTCGTGCAGGCCAACACAGAAGAGCAATCTTCTCCACGCAGACCCAGAGCAGTATACCGCCCTGACGGATCGCGCTCTCGTAACTCGTCAGTTGCTTGCGCCATGACGCCGTCAACTGCGCAGTAAGAAAAACTCAGTGTCCTTGTTTCGGGCTGAAGCATCCTGGCCTTGCCGGCACATACCTGTGCTGGGGTGTTCCCCCCCTCCCCCTTTCCCCCTTCCCCCCCCCCCCCCCTCCGCGGTGCATTATTATAGTCACCCCTTATTCCCTTCCCAACACCTCTCTCACACACCCCTGCCCCATCCCTTCCCAACCTTCCCCTCCACCCTCACTCCCTCACCCCCTTCCTCTTTTATTCGCGTACTTGTGCGTAGGCGTGGGGTTTGTCGCCTTGACCTGTGCAGCCTACCTGGGAACGGAGTATAATTTATTGGTAGGGGGTCCCGGCGTCACCTCGGAGTTTCTGGGTTGTCAAGTTGGTTACGTCGGAAGAAGCCACTGGAATACGATCTAAGTGTACGTGTACTTGTTAGAGTTTTTGGAAGAGGAAGAGCTGAAAAAGACTTTAACCCCACCCCCACCCCCACCCCCACCCCATTTTTATTGCGTTTTCGATATATTCAAACAGAGCTGTATTTGACTTGATCAAAACAGACAAAACCTCTTTCGAGGTTACACATTTTAAATTTGGGCAATCAATCTCTCAGGGCTATGGACAGCTTTAGGATTTTTACATCTGCAGTGAGCCTGCATCCTGTTGTGTGGGAAGTCACGACAACTTAAAACCAAACAAAGTCCTCTGTGAACATAATGAATGAGAATGTCAAAATAGACGGGTGTAAAGAGAAAGGGAGGACTATAGCGCTCGTATACAACCAGCCCCATAATTTTTCTAGTAGCCGGCACGCATGCTGCAAAGCACCATACATTTTGTTTTCCAGAAGGAAATTTGTTTGATTCCAGCAAAACTCATTATAATGCTTTTGTTTCTTCGTTTGTTTGGTTATTTTTGTTGTTTTCCATGCACGCACAAACACGCACACGTTCGTACACATACATGCACGCACACGCACACACAAACACATACATACACACAATCTCTCTCTCTCTCTCTCTCTCTCTCTCTCTCTCTCACACACACACACACACACACACACACACACACACACACACACACACACACACACACACACACACACACACACAATGTAAGAAAGGCAATACTACCTAATTCACTACCCTTGTAAAATAAAGTTCTCTCTCTCTCTCTCTCTCTCTCTCTCTCTCTCTCTCTCTCTCTCTCTCTCTCCCTCCCTTTGCAAGGAGCTTTAGAGAGCCCGATAATTTTTTCTCTCTACATGAACTCGATAGTTGACCACGTACGTGTGCATGGAAAACATAGCGAACAGCTCCTCCCAGAGATGAGAGAACTTTACTTACTGTTATTCGCGGATGATGTCGTTCTCCTCTCAACCACACCTTCTGGGTTACAAAAACATTTAGATAACCTGAGCACGGTGTCTAAATCTTTGGGCCTGAAAATTAACCTAGAAAAAACCAAGGTAATGGTTTTTCGGAAGGGTGGTCATCTAGCACAAGGCGAAAAATGGATTCTGGACAACATGATTCTAGAAATAGTCAACGTGTTCAAATACCTCGGTGTTTTTTTTCCACCAGATTATTCTTGAATGTTTGTACTAAAGACCTGGCTGTAAAAGAAAAACAAAAATCTGTCCAGATTATTAAGGCTATGTGGAGCCTACATACTATCGATCCAAAAGTGTTTTTTAAGCTTTTCGACGCGCAGGTGCAGTCCACCTTGCTTTATGGTTCAGAGGTATGGGGTTTGGGTAATGCAGACAACATTGAAAAAGTCCATACGTTTGCCTGTAAAAGGATTTTAGGGCTAAATACACGTACACCAAATTGTATGGTCTATGGAGACCTAGGTCGATATCCTCTGTCGGTTTCATATACCACCAGAGCTGTCAAATATTGGCTCAAATTGTATGCAATGCCATCCACTCGACTCCCAAAACAGGCTTACCTTCAGCTGAAAAATTCTTAAATTGCTCAGAACCTTAATTGGGTGGAACGCATCCAAAACGCACTATGTAAGTATGGTTTTTCTTATGCCTGGCAAAACCACGGAGTTAGAAATGAAAAGTTTTTTTTTAGCGCAATTTAAGCAGAAGCTAAGAAACTGCTTCCATCAAACATGGCACCAAAAACTTACTACCAGTGTTAGATACCAATGGTATTCTTCATTTAAAGATCATCTTGAAATAGAAGATTATTTATTTCATCTTATCAAGAAATTCTGGGATGCTTTTGTGTGATTCCGTTTTGGAATAAATAATTTGCAGACGAACAAAAAGTTCACAAATCGACAACACCTGGATACCGTGTGCGCTTTTTGTAGAAGCACAGAAAATGAAGAGCATTTCCTTTTGTATTGCCCCCTCTACAAGGAGCTCAGAGATAAGTTTATGAGTCGGCATATAACACGCGATGCACAGAAAAATTGCACATCTGATGGAGGGAACAGATCCCGCAAAAACAAGAGACGTAGGGATGTTCATCCTTTATGCACTGATTTTGAGGGAGAAGGAGATCTCTATTAGAACTTCTATGGTTTAAGAATATTAGGACTGTAATCTATCGTTCATTGTCAGAGATAACATGGTTTGATACGTTTTCTTTGTTTGTCACGTGTAACGGGCGGTCGGCCTTAATAAAGAGATTCAATGAGCGACTTTTTTTAAAATTATCTCCCTTGCCGCCGCTTGGCGGCGCGTCGGCTCTAAGGGGCTTGGTTCGTACACAGGACAAGTTCTTTCGCGTAGATTAGACCTGAGTGTTCGAGGTTTTTTAATTGTTTCCTTGCTGTCGCTTTCAAATCTGTTCACAGTACTAGGCTGGCTGGTTTACTTAGATGTGATTTTTTTTTATGCGTGCTAGCTGATATTAGGTTTAGAGCTTGAATTTTCAATGATATTGCGCTTACAACTCCAGTGTTCGAACCAATGAAAACCACG
>JAWQFJ010018586.1:22500-33156 GCA_034096865.1 Theodoxus fluviatilis
TGTGATGGGTAGCAGGGCTTCATGCTGTGATGGGTAGCAGGGCTCCATGCTGTGATGGGTAGCAGGGCTCCATGCTGTGATGGGTAGCAGGGCTCCATGCTGTGATGGGTAGCAGAGCTCCATGCTGTGATGAGTAGCAGGGATCCATGCTGTGATGGGTAGTATGGCTTCATGCTGTGATGGGTAGCAGGGATCCATGCTGTGATGGGTAGCAGGGCTCCATGCGGTGATGGGTAGCAGGGCTCCATGCTGTGATGGGTAGCAGGGCTCCATGCTGTGATGGGTAGCAGAGCTCCATACTGTGATGGGTAGCAGGGCTCCATGCTGTGATGGGTAGCAGGGCTCCATGCTGTGATGGGTAGCAGGGCTCCATGCTGTGATGGGTAGCAGGGCTCCATGCTATGATGGGTAGCAGGGCTCCATACTGTGATGTTGAGCAGGGCTCCATGCTGTGATGGGTAGCAGGGATCCATGCTGTGATGGGTAGCATGGCTCCATGCGGTGATAAGTAGCAGAGCTCCATGCTGTGATGGGTAGCAGGGCTCCATGCTGTGATGGGTAGCATGGCTCCATGCTGTGATGGGTAGCAGGGCTTCATGCTGTGATGGGTAGCAGGGATCCATGCTGTGATGGGTAGCAGAGCTCCATGCTGTGATGGGTAGTAGGGCTCCATGCTGTGATGAGTAGCAGGGATCCATGCTGTGATGGGTAGCAGAGCTCCATGCTGTGATGGGTAGCAGAGCTCCATGCTGTGATGAGTAGCAGGGATCCATGCTGTGATGGGTAGCAGGGCTTCATGCTGTGATGGGTAGCAGGGATCCATGCTGTGATGGGTAGCATGGCTCCATGCGGTGATGGGTAGTAGGGCTCCATGCTGTGATGGGGAGCAGGGCTCCATGCTGTAATGGGAAACAAGGCTCCATGCTGTGATGGGTAGCAGGGCTCAATGCTGTGATGGGTAGCAGGGATCCATGCTGTGATGGGTAGCAGGGCTCCATACCTTGATGGGGAGCAGAGCTCCATGCTGTGATGGGTAGCAGAGCTCCATGCCGTGATGGGTAGCAGGGATCCATGCTGTGATGGGTAGCAGGGATCCATGCTGTAATGGGGAGCAGGGATCCATGCTGAAATGGGGAGCAGGGCTCCATGCTGTGATGGGTAGCAGGGCTCCATGCTGTGATGGGTAGCAGGGCTCCATGCTGTGATGGGTAGCAGGGATCCATGCTGTGATGGGTAGCAGGGATCCATGCTGTAATGGGGAGCAGGGATCCATGCTGAAATGGGGAGCAGGGCTCCATGCTGTGATGGGGAGCAGGGCTCCATGCTGTGATGGGTAGCAGGGCTCCATGCTGTGATGGGGAGCAGGGATCCATACTGTGATGGGGAGCAGGGATCCATTCTGTGATGGGGAGCAGGGCTCCACACTGTGATGGGGAGCATGGCTCCATGCTGTGATGGGTAGGAGGGCTTCACGACCGAGTGCCGCAGTCCAACCTAAAAGCTCTGACCAAGGAAGGAGCCATCATTGCCGGGATTGAGGGTAATAGTGGGTCGTTGTGCGTGTCGTCAG
Source organism: Theodoxus fluviatilis (assembly GCA_034096865.1). Taxonomy (NCBI): domain Eukaryota; kingdom Metazoa; phylum Mollusca; class Gastropoda; order Cycloneritida; family Neritidae; genus Theodoxus; species Theodoxus fluviatilis. The sequence goes on from JAWQFJ010018586.1 coordinate 24,071, forward strand.
CTCAACCATCCGCAAGTGATGGGAGACTGTTCCAGGCAGGCGTGCTTTGATGGAAACGATAACAGTCGAACTGGTTGAAAGACCAAACGCAGCAGGAATGTGGGCTTAAGTTGGCGAGGTGTGTAGATGTCACAGGAGAACCGAGGATGCAGAAAAAACATTCGGCAATACCCGAAGAGAGAGTAAAAAAATCAGATTATTAAAAGTAAGACAAGCAGTAGAAGTAATCGAAGCTAGAGAGGCACCACCACCACTCCTACCGTCTCCGCCACCACCACCACCATAAGCACCATCACCATCACCACAAGCACCGCCACCACCACAAGCACCGCCACCACCACCGTAGCCACTACCGCTACAAACATTGCGACCAACACCATTACCACTACAAGCCCCTTCATCACTACCTGCATCATGACCACCATCCCTACCACAACGATAAACACTCCACCCAAAGCAATAACATAGAGCACCACAACATGGCAGTCATAGTAATTATAATGGCAGCAACATCTGTTGCAGCAGGAGCCACAGCAGAAGCAGTAGCAGCAGCAGCAGCAACAATGGCGGCGGTGGTAGTGGCAGCAGCGGTATCACCAGTAACAGAAACGTCAAATGTGCGTGATACCAACCTTGGAAGTAGAAGTGATAGTAGTAGTAGTGGTGGTGGTGGTGGTGGTGGTGGTGATAGTGGTGGTAGTGATAGTAGCAGTAGTAATAGTAGTAGTGGTAGTAGTAGCAGCAGCAGCAGCAGTAGCAGTAGTGGTGGTGGTGGTGGTGGTGGTAGTGGTGGTGGTAGTGGTGGTGGAGGCGGTGATGGCTGTGATGGCGGTGGTGGTGATAGAAGTGGTGGCGGTGGTGGTGGTGGTGGTGGTGGCGGCGGCAGTGGTTGTGGTGGTGGTGGTGGTGTGGTGGTGGTGGTAGTGGTAGTGGTGGTGGTGGTGGTTGTAGTAGTGGTGGTGGCGGTGGTGGCGGCGGCGGTGGTGTTGGTGATGGTGCTTGTGGTGGTGGTGGTGGTGGTGGTGGTGGTGGTAGTGGTGGTAGTGGTGGTGATTGGGGTGGAGGTGGTAGTGGTGGGTAGTGGCGGTGATTGGGGTGGAAGTGGTAGTGGTGGTAGTGGGGGTGGTGTGGGTGGGGGTGGTGGTAGTGGTAGTGGTGGTGGTGGTCGTAGTAGTGGTGGTGGTGGCGGCGGCGGCGGCGGTGGTGTTGGTGATGGTCATAGTGGTGGTGGTGGTGGTGGTGGCGGCGGTGGTGTTGGTGATGGTGCTTGTGGTGATGGTGGGGGTGATGGTGGTGGGGGTGGGGGTAGTGGGGGTGGGGGTGGGGGGTTTGGGGGTGGTGGGAGTGGTGTGGGTGGTAGTGGTGGTAGTGGTGGTCGTAGTAGTGGTGGTAGTGATGGTAGTGGTGGTGGTGGTGGTGGTGATGGGGGTAGTGGTGGTGGTGGTGGTGATGGTCATAGTGGTGGTGGTGGTGGTGGCGGCGGCGGTGGTGTTGGTGATGGTGTTTGTGGTGATGGTGGGGGTGATGGTGGTGGGGTTGGGGGGGGGGGGGTAGTGGGGGTGGGGGAGGTTTTGGGGGTGGTGTGGGTGGTAGTGGTGGTGGTGGTGGTCGTAGTAATGGTGGTAGTGATGGTAGTGGTGGTGGTGGTGGTAGTGGTGGTGGTGGTGGTGGTGGTGGTGGTGGTGATGGGGGTAGTGGTGGTGGTGGTGGTGGTGGTGGTGATGGGGGTGGGGGATGTAGTGGTGGTGGTAGTGGTGGTGGTGGCGGTGGCGACGGCGGCGGTGGTGGTAGTGATGGTTGTGGTGGTGGTGGTGATGGGGGTGGGGGTGGTAGTGGTGGTGGTAGTGGTGGTGGCGGTGGCGACGGCGGCGGTGGTGGTAGTGATGGTAGTGGTGGTGGTGGCGGCGGCGGCGGTGGTGGTAGTGATGGTAGTGGTGGTGGTGGCGGCGGAGGCGGTGGTGGTAGCGATGGTATTGGCGGCGGCGGCGGTGGCGGCGGCGGCGGTGGTGGTAACAGCAAGCAGCAGATTCAGGAGCACCAGAGCTGCAGAAGCAACAGCGAGCGATACAGCAAATGGCACACACAACAGTGATATAGCAATGTAAAGTAAGCTCCATAGTAAAATACTGCTTTCCATAGTAAAATACTGCCATCCTTGGGAAAAACATGTATACTGTATGTGATATAGCAATGTAAAATATTGCATTCTACAGAAAATATTTAAAATTAATTCCATAGTAAAATATTGTATTCCATGGTAAAACGTAGTATGCCTGGTAAAGCATGTATGAGTGATGTAGCGATGTAAGATTTTGCATTATACTTTAAAACATTGCATTCCGTGATAAAATATTGTATTCCATAGTTAAACATACTTGAGTGAAATAAGAATGTATGATATTCCATTTCTCATTTAACTACTGCATTCCGTAGTAAAACATACTTGAGTGATATTGGACTGTAGGATATTCCAGTCTATATTGAACAACTGCATTCCATAGTAAAACATACTTGAGTGATATTGAAATGTAGGATATTTCAGTCTACAGTGAACAATAATAATACAGATTACTTAATACGCACATACCTCTACAATAGACAAGCTCATGGCGTTTACAACTGCATTCCATGGTAAAACATACTTGAGGGATACAGGAAAACTGCATTCCAAGGTAAAATGTCAGCAGCAGAACAACTGTAGGTGAGGTGAGGGAGAAAACGGGGGGAATGAAAAGCAAGAACGAGGTCACGTAAAGGAAAGGGGTCAGTTCAGTTCAGTTCAGTCTCTTAACCCTGAGATGGGTTGTTGAGGCACCACTGATGACTTTCGGCCAATCTTCCTCCATCGATCTCTATCCTCTGTGGCTCGCTGTGAGTCAGCAAAGGTCAAGCCTGTCCACTCTTTGATATTGTCTTCCCACCTCTTTCTCTGCCTGCCTCTCCTTCTCCCACCTGGTCTTGGCCAGCCCACTGCCTCTTGACACGTGACCGTACCACTTCAGCTTTCTGCTTTTCACGATTGAGAGCAGGTCTTCGTACTGTCCAAATGCTCTCCTGATCCTGTTGCTGACTTCATCATTCGTGACATGGTCTTTATATGAGATGTTCAGAATCTTGCGGTAGCATCTCATTTCCAGGGCTTGTATCCGTCTCTGTAGTTCAGATGTGAAAGGAAAGGAAAGGGGTACAGAAGGAATAACAAGAATTTTTCGAACAGCAATTTTTTCCAGGATATCGTTGGCTTGTGACGTTTCAGTTTACAGCAAACCTTCGTCCTGTCTGCTTTACAAACGGAAGAAACGCTCGCGATGAAGCCCATAGCACCTCCTCAATCGAAACCTTTCCATCTTTGTCAGCAGTCGCCGTAACGTCGACCCTATCTTTGAAGACAGAGCTAATATTGCACCCTAAACTCTGTAGGCAAAACAGTAGGAGCTGTAATGGAAGCGGTGTCAAAATACACGCAGCAATCCGAAAACAGTGCGGACCCTCCCACGCGGTTTATTTACGATCTGTTATGCAGTTTTGACACCATCCCTGCCGGCATTGTTCGAAGGTGAGAGCTGCGAAAGGCAAATGTCCCTGCATACATCACGGTTAATGTGGCGTAGCTAATGCACTGCGCCTCCTCGACCCTGCTGTGGTCACTGGGTACACGGGCAGTGAACGTAATGTTCGGGGTAGAGAGCTGACAACCTGGGTAGTCTAGGTTGTGCGTCTGATTAGTGCATTGTAGAATGTGGGTGCGAATTTTTCCCGAGTGTACATGTACATACTGGGCATAAGAAGGCGATGAAATTGTGACATCAGGCGACGGAGGGGTATCATAGGGTTACTATGTTTGTGCATATGGTATACACGGAGTAGAAAGGAGGATTCAGATGATATAGTGAGATTATGGGTTGGCATAAGGAGACCCTGAATGAACACGTACAGCACGAAGTCACGTACACGGTACCCCGAATGATTTACATGTACAGTATACCCTAGTGGGGTATAGTACAATGTGCGAGAATGGAAATGGAGGTACACGGTGATAGGTATTACGGGTTCACGAGGTGGTACACACGGTATAGACCTACCCTGTGATTCAGACAGAATACCCTGAGAAGTATGCAGATATTCAGTGTTGTGCACGGTGTGTGCGGAGAGGTATCTTCGGACGTGGGGTGGCGTGTCCATGCGGTGGACAGGCGTTCTCGCACGTGGCAAGTTTTGTTGACAGGACAGAATATTTGTTTGTGTCCAGTAAAACATCTCAATGGAAACTAGGGGAAACACAGACACACACATACACACACACATAAACACACACACATAAACACACACACACATACACACACATACATACACACACACACATACACACACACACGCGCACACATACACACATACACACACACACACTAAAACACACACACACATACACACACACTAACACACACACACTAACACACACACCTACACACACACTAACACACGCACTAACACACACACATACACACATACACACACCCACACATCCCTACACACACACTAACACACATACTAACTCACACACACTAAAAACACACACACATACATACACACACACAAACACACACACACACATACACACACATACACACATACACACATACACACATACACACATACACACATACACGCATACACACACTAACACACACACACATACACACACACACACACACACACACATACACACACATACACACACACACACGCACACACACACACACATACACACACACACGAGGGCATCGGCCAAACATTGAATCATGTCACCTGTGCGGTGGGGGACAACGATACCACTAGTCCCTGTGCGTTCTCACAAAAACCAATGTGTTGATGGATGACTTTCCAACTTTCCCCGTAACATCCTGCACCTAGTGATTGTGATAACCCTTTCGATTTACAACTACCCAACCAACCAGTACTCCGCAAACGAAACGAGGAACATACCCAGTGGTGTGAAATCGCATCCCAGATCCGTTAACAGCACCTCTCTGCCCATGCAGTCATTCAACACGGGCAGTGTGGGATTTTCTCGACCTCAATCGAGTCAGCTGCATGCGCACCTTGCGACGACAACATATTTTTAGCAATAAAATGCACACATTGTAGAACTGTACAAGAAAATCATTATTTGTTTAAGCATCATGACATCCTACAACTGACATGCGGAGTAGCAGAGGTCAAATAAGTTTCTACTCGAGCGAGGTTAGGCCGCCATGAGGACATCTGACTGGACACAACTGCACTGCTATGTCTCAAGCAGGAACCCAGCTGACTGGCTGTTCAAGGAAGTGTCCTACAGACATGAAAACATATTACTTGTTTCTCCTGGGCGGACACTCAACAGAGCATTGCCTTGGGGACTTTCGAGCGCGACATTTTCTGTGAAAATGGCATAATTCCAAAACATGAGCACGTTTGAGCACGCCCAAAACATTTTTTGCCACTTGCAAGCACGATATTTCATGTGAAAACACCATCGTCGCCAGAAATGTGTCCACGTGTGAGGAGATTTTTACTAATGGGCGGCAACTCGACAGGACGCTGCTCTAGGGATTTGCGAGCGCGATGTTGCCAATGGAAACGGCATTGTTGCCAGAAAATTGCCACGTTTGAGGACGCCGAAAACATTTTTGGTGACGTGCTAGCGCAATATTTTTTACGGAAACAACACATTTGCCAGAAATGTATCTACGTGTGAGGAGACCTTGAGGATCAAGCAGTTGTTGCACTCATACCGTGGTGATACACTGCACTTGTACGAGTGAGATGTGTCACACTGCATAGAGTCCAGTCAGATTCTCGAATCGCACTTTTAAATGCATGTCATGAGTAGTTTAGGGAGGTGACGATAGTTTTCGAATGGAATGCCCTCAAACAATGACGGATACTGCTAGTGTAATGGCGCAGCCATAATCTCAGTGCATACAAATGTTACTGACCCATCTACAAGCATAAGTCAGTAGAGCAAATTTCAGCATTAGTGCAGTTCATTGGTAGTCAAATTCCCTTATGTTTTATTCGTGATGTACAGCCCAACCTGTAAATTAAAAACTTAACCCACAGTTTTCATGCGATACCGCCTTTCCGCCACCACCCTCTCCCTCCCCCCTCCCCCATCCCTCCCTCCCTCCCCCCACCCCCATCCCCCTCCCTCCCTATCCCCAACAGAGTCTTGGATAACAAGAGAACCATTGCGATCTCCTGCTCGATTTGTAAAAGACGAAAATGAAGTCACGAATAGCTCATTTGTCAGTCAACACCAGTAATTCAGGTTGCCAATGGTCTTTATTGGCTCTTAATGGCTGGTGAGCCGTATATACTCATTCATCCGACCATCTGTCCATCCACCCAACCACTCATTCAACCATCCACCCATACATGTATTCATCCATCCGTTCACTGCCTTTGCATCTTTCCTGATACAACTGCCATTCTGCCTGCTACCACTTCATATGTATTCAAAATATATGTTCTCGCATGGATCCAATAAGAATGGATTGCTGACTGTGGCGTGTAGAGAAATAAGTTCGCCGATAGCGTCGTTTTCAATATTGTTCTGATTGCACTTCCGGTTGCTCCGCTTTCAATGCCCGATGCCTTTGTTAGTGTAAACACCTGGCGAAAATCACGATTTTTGTGTCTTAGTTTTAGCATCTTAATTTTTTCTCCGCATAAGTCGGTGGGAAAATGTGTCTAGTTTGTAACCCTGTGTTTAGTTTTGTTGTCAGCCATTTCTGAAACGCCTAGTTACTTCCAGAGTCAACCACAGTGTGTTGCGAAATGAGTTGCAGTGATACAAGAGCTGCCGTGGTTCCTAAACCAATATCAAGGAGGGCGAACAGTACTTCAGATGGAGCCAAGTGTTGTGTTGTTGATTGTAAGGTATCATCAGTGGCATGCAGGGGACTTTCTTTCGTTGGAATTCCAAGAAAAGGTGTCAGTGAAGCAAAAGACAAATGGAGATCAGCCATCATTGCTAAAATTGATCGAGTGGACGAAGCATTCAACCCAGACATGGCCAAGATCTGCAGTCGACACTTTGACGATGCTTGCATCAAACGAGGTACGTTTCTTTCATTATAATTTGTTTCAGTGGGATGTGGGTGTGTTAGACGTCTTTTGTCTTTGAAATCAAAACAAATCTTCACCTCATCTTGGACAGAACAGCGTACATTCTTCGCGCACTTCTATTTATAGCTGACGCGCTAACCTCAGCGACACCAGGAATTCGCTCGACAGTGGCGTCCGCAGTAGCAGACGAACTATAGATAGCCTGACCAAAGTGCTTTGTTTTCCGTCAAAAGTGGAATGAAAGGTCGGGGAACGAGGAACACAATCAGACGCAATGAAATCATCAGCCACGGCCATGCCATCCCTACTGCATTCCGTCACACACGCTCTCACTCACACAAATAGGCGCGCGTGATCTCGAGCCATTTAAAGTGCGATCGCTCACTTTCGTCCTCCCCTCCTCTGCCTTCCACCTCACGCCAACGTCGAGATCGAAATGACAGCAGACATTCACACAACATCTACACGAACATTTACACACAGACGACGCACACACTTACAGTTACACACAGACTCTGTACTTCTCTCACTCACCTCCAAGCAGAGTCGGGCTGGCGAGGCAGGGAAGCGGGCAAGCAGTCCGAACAGCCTGACCAAAGTGCTTTGTTTTCCGTCAAAAGTGGAATGAATACCATTTTTTTACTGCAAAGTGTGTCTGGAATGCCTGCAAATGTACTTACAGTTTCAACTGATGGAATAAATCATCCCTGTTTCAACAATTATATGTTTTACTTACCATGAGAATTCGCTCGACAGCAGCGTCCATAGTAAGCGGAGTAACTGGAAGTGCCACCAGAACAATGTTGAAAACGAGGCTATCGGCGAACTTCTTATATGACACAGCGCGTGCAGGCTGAGCGAGCCAGCCGTTCATATGATGTAATGTCCATGGTTCTAGTTGGTGTTCCTGTTTCTGTTTACCCGAGTCAGGCTTCCTGTTTCTCTTCCTGCTTCCCTTCATCCACCTGTTCTTGTTCCCTCGGCCCTCCCTGGCTTCGCTTCCCTCCCCCAGTCTAATGCTGGCAAGCGTTTTTCCTGCTTTCTCAGTTGGCTGTACTTCGGCTGTTCCTGCTGCGCGTCCTGTTTCTGTCATGCTATGCTTCTCTCGCTCCTACACGAAATGTTCCTGAGTTTACCTTTTCTGCTCTTGTTTCTCCTCCTCCTCCTCCTCCTCCTCCTCCTCCTCCTCCTCCTCCTCCTCCTCCTCCTCTGAACTATATTCGAGACTAAGCCTACTTGCAAGAGGCATCCTTTATCGTTTCTGGTTTTATTTTTAAATCATTGATATCTCACGTTTTCTTTAAACTGACGTAACATCTATAGACATGGCGTGTAGCGGTCAAAATAGTAACCCGTGAAAAACAGTACCCGGAAGTCATCGCAGAGTTATCTGCGAGGGATTTTCTGAAAATTCAACTCTAAAAAGAGACGGCACCCGCCACTCCGCCTGACTGACTTGGCACGCCCGGGGAGTTATGCTAAGATCCGGCCGCGTAAATATATCTGCGTTTTGTGACAAACGTCTTTCTCGGCGGTACTGTACTCCATGCACCTTAACGGTGCGCGTGATTCGGGTGTAATCTTAAGCTAAACGACGTTTATTGGCGCTGCTGAAATGGTCGAAGTCGGAAACATTCGGAACGTCGTTTAGCTTAAGATTACACCCGAATCACGCGCACCGTTAAGGTGCATGGAGTACAGTACCGCCGAGCAAGACGTTTGTCACAAAACGCAGATATATTTACGCGGCCGGATCTTAGCATAACTCCCCGGGCGTGCCAAGTCAGTCAACGGTCGCGTTTTATAAAACCAGACTACAAACAGACTACAGGGAGGTGACTCCCATATTATTTCCGGCAGGGGAGACGGCTTTACACGGGGAAAAACTTTTTTGAACGCTACATCATGTGTTAAACTACACAAATGCACCAAAACCTCGTAAAGCAACTAATGCGTCGTTTGTCGGAATATATTCC
>JAWQFJ010018588.1:0-5000 GCA_034096865.1 Theodoxus fluviatilis
AAGAAGGGCAAAGCCCATACGACTCACATGCTTGACCTTGACCTTTACATGACCTTGACCTTCAGGTGACCTTCAAGGTCAAGGTCAAACAACTAAACCTACCAATGACATCATACACTAAGAAATGCTTTACACATTTTTCCTACCAAAATACATGTGACCTTGACCCAAGGTCAAGGTCATCAAAGGTCATGCAACACAAGCTGTTAATTCAAGACATAGGAAGCACAATGGTGCTTATTGGCACTTTCTACCATGAGATATGGTCACTTTTAGTGGTTCACTACCCCATTTTGGTCACATTTCATAAGGGTCAAAGTGACCTTGACCTTGATGATAGGTGACCAAATGTGTCTCATGATGAAAGTATAACATGTGCCCCACATAATTATTAAGTTTGAAACAGTTATCTTCCATAGTTCAGGGTCAAGGTCACTTCAAAATATGTATACAATCCAACTTTAAAGAGCTCCTGTGACCTTGACCTTGAAACAAGGTCAACCAAACTGGTATCAAAAGATAGGGCTTACTTTGCCCTATATACCATATATAGGTCAGGTATCCAATCTCAAAAACTTTAGAGAAAATTGAGAAAATGTGAAAAATGACTGTTTTTTAGACAACATTTATGGCCCCTGCGACCTTGACCTTGAAGCAAGGACAAGTCACTATGTATGTTTTTTGAGGCCTTGTTATCATACACCATCATGCCAAATTGGGTGTTGATAGACTTAATAGTCTCCGAGAAAAATCCAACGTTAAAGTTTTTCACGGACGCCCGGACGCCCGGACGCCCGGACGGACGACACGGGTGAGTACATAGACTCACTTTTGCTTCGCATGTGAGTCAAAAATGATTGGTGAAACTAACAGTTTCTTAGACTTGAAAACCTTTTGTTTAAACAGTAAGTACTAGTGAGTGGGAATGATAGTGGCTGCAGATTCAATACAAACCCTTCAAGTAGATGCGAAAGATGCCATCAGTCACGGACTCCAAGGCCTCAGAAAGTTCTCCATCAGATGAGAAGGAGATGGAATCGCCTTCAGAATCTGACACCAGAAAGCACATTACATAAAATTCATACACTGAGGAGAGAAGTAAAGATAAAGGAATACCATTTACTCAGGGGATTTTGCTCTTCCGAATAAATGACTCCATCATAGTCCATGGGACAAACATTATTTGACGGCCCAATTCTGGATACTTAGTTAGGGGCAATAAAATTGTAGTTACAGTAACAGGAAATAAAAAATAATAAAAAAGGTTGGTAGGTCGTCCTGAACTTTGGTTGTTCTTTATTTTTTCATACAAGAAGAGGCCAAATTGAACATTAATAAAGTTTCTCTTTTGCTGAAAACATTAAAAAAACATAAATAATGGAATCCCTGATAGTTCATGGGGCAGTTTGTATACTTTCAATTTCTTTATTTTCATCAATTAATGATCGAAAAAAGTTTAGGTTTGGCAGGAAAAACTAGGGTCAGTCTGGTACCATGATCATGATCACCCAGTTGGGTGTGAGACAGTGAATCACTACTGCTATAGAAGCAAATGCTGTCAAGGATAGGCACTGCTGATTGAAGAACGTAGCTTTAACTTCAGTGGCCTACAAGTTTCATTATTCATCATGCTTCAGTTGTGCACATCTGCCAGCTACAGCATCAGACACTCCCCTTGATCAGTCCGTTTTGTTTACAAGGCGTTTAAGGGCCTATGTACAAATTTATAAAGTAAAACTTGTCCATTATTAATCTTCTCAGTGATTTTTAGTTGCAATAAGGCTATATCGCTTGATGCAATTTTTAACCATCATCCACTGATCTTTATTCCTCAAAAAGTACAGACAAATACTCTTCTTCTATACTGTATGCATTATAGTTCTTATCCTGCAAAGATGGCGGGTCTCACATGGCTGCTCCTATGATTAACATTTCCCCCCACACCCCTATCCCCCACTCCCGTGAACCCATCTCCGGCCATCCAAGCTCTCTTTCACTTTCAGCACGGCATGCGTCTGCATATAAAAACTGCTGGTGCTGAACCTCCAGGTTTTGGCATGTTAAAAAAAAAGAAAAAGATCGGGTTCGAACCCGCAACCTCTCGAGAAAAGAGGGGGGGAAACCACACCCACACAAAAACACAAAAAACCAGGTAGGGTTCGAACCCACAACCTCTCAAAAAAAGAGAAGAAAAACAGTTTCAGCATAGAATCGAACCTGGTCATGCATGACAAAGAGTCCAACGCTCTACCAGCTGAGCCATATATTTTAAACATGATGGATAGGTTCAGGAAGCTCCTATTATGACATGTTTTGTTTTGCTTTGGCATGTCATAGACGCTGAATTAACACTCATACAGTCACACAGAGGAGGAGGTGTATTATAGATGTTCACCCCAGACATGTGCATTGCAGCATTCGTACTCATTCACGCACAATAATAATAATAATAATAATAATAATAATAATACAGACTACTTATACGCCCATACCTTCCCTAATAGGCAAGCTCATGGCGTTTGCAATGAAAAGTCTACATTCATACAAAGCATTCCAACACTCGCACACTGCACAGTTGAAACAAAAAAGTTTTAGTTTTAGTAGGAAAAGACAACTCTGTTTGACCACACTGGCTATTCCGTCATTTCGCCATTCGACTGCTGCTCAAACTTTCGATTGTACGCGTTTCGACTGCAGCTCAAACTTTGATTGTACTTAAAGATTAAAAAGTACCCTGGCGCGTCAAAAAAAAAAATTAAATGCACTCCGTGCCACCCTTGAAATTAGTAGTGTACTCCGCTATAACACTTTCCTTTAGTGATCTCAAAAAAGACATTTCATTCTCTACGACTTGTACTTCCCACGTATAATTGAAATTACGTTTCTCCAACAAATGTTTTACACTGTACGCCCAATTTTCTGTTACAGAGCAATACAACATCATATTGTACACTTTTCGTGGTAATCGGCTCGAGTCCATTCTCAGAATTCTCAGCCAGTATCTAATAGATCGGATCGTAGAATTAATGTACAATGGGTACCTTCCAGATTCCGTCAATTGAAATCTCAGGGTGTGTGTGTGTGTGTGTGTGTGTGTGTGTGTGTGTGTGTGTGTGTGTGTGTGTGTGTGTGTGTGTTCGCGTTTACGACCTACATAAATCAATTTCTTTTCAAACCTCGATTCTGACAATTTGATACATTCAATCGGACCTAACTTCCAGTAAGTGTGCAAAATGCCAAGGAAATCTGTGAAGTAGTTTTTGAGAAATCAGCCGTTAAGTCGGGACAGAGAGACAGACATGCACATAAAATCACGTCACGTTATTGATGACATCACACATTTTGCAATTTCGCCATTCCAGCAATTGACTATTTAGGAAGGTGCTTTCGAGTTTACGACCTTAAAAAACACTTTCTTTTCAAGCCTCGATTCTGAAAATTTGATACATTCAATGGGACCTAACTTCCAGTAAGTGTGCAAAATGTCAGTGAAATCCGTCCAGTAGTTTTTGAGAAATCAGCAGTTAAGTCGGGACAGACAGACTGACAGACAGACAGACAGACAGACAGACTAAGAAAGTCTGTAGGACCTCCAGTAAACCTGGAGGGATAAATGGAAAAATTATTCTGAAGACAGACACGATGCACAGAACGTCGTAAGCTGGATGAGAAAGCATTGGCTTTACTGCATACGGATCAATGGAAAAACCATTCCGACACGATGCACAGAACATCACACGACAGATGTGGAAGCTCTGACCATGTACTGCATGTGGATCTATGGGAACTCCAAGACTGGGACTTGCATGCAGCTGGAGTCACCCACACGCAGTCCATCCGGGAGCAGGTCACTCACTACGCCTTCACCGTTCTGGCATATTCCTCCTCGTGGAGGGCACGGCCGCTCGATAGGATGATTGAGACGAAGTGCTCAGGAACCGAGAGAGCCTTTCATCATGGAAGGAATGGAGGAAAGTAGTGCCAGTGCAATAAACCTTTGGGTGAACGACCTGCATTTCGTATTGCATGAGTGGCTTCTAAGTGAATGATATTGTTCCCCCTTCCATATCACAATTTGAGTGGAATGCTCATCATAGGATGATGAAATCGAAAGAAATCCGTGGGAACATTTCTAATTAAAGTCGAGTGTTGCCGCCGTGAATACCAGTAGTATGAAATGGCTTTGTTATTTCATTATGAGAACGATTATGATTACGATGAACAATAGAATGGTTATTTTAAAAATCCAGACTTAGATCAACCCAGATTCTATGCTAAGGTTGAAACGTTAAAAAAAATCTTAAACTGAAAAAAAGGTTTTGACATCAACTTCACTTATGCTAAACCATCATTGCAGAGAATAAAACTGACGTCACAGTGTTGCTTGAACGAATTATGGAGGGAAACTTTAAGTAAATTCAAAAAAGAATTGGGGGCTGTTTATTTCATTTTTATTTGAGCGGGTCAAACATTTGTTGGATTTTGTTTGTATGATCTTTATAAGAGCGGATAAAAAATTTATTGGATTTTGTTTGTATTATCTTTATAAGAGCGGATCAAACATCTGTCGGATTTTGTTTGTATGATCTTTAGAACAGCGGATCAAACATTTGTTGGATTTTGTTTGTACGATTTTTAGAACAGCGGATCAAACATTTGTTGGATTTCTGCTTATTTGATCTTTACAAGAGCGGATCAAGCATTTGTTGGACGTGTTTGATCTTTATAAGGGCGGATCACACATTAATTGACTGCTTCTTGTTTCAATTTTATCAGAGCAGACCTAACCAAATTGTATATTTAATACAACTTTTTTGGTCCACTTAAAAAACCTTCAATCAAAATATTTCACAATCAAATCTTACTAAAAGTTTTTTTTTTAATTTGAATAAAGGAAAATCTTACTAAAAGTTGCATTCTTCGGATATCGAAATCTCTTCACATCTCATTGCGCTCAGATACTCTGACGAATGTACAAACTGAACTCTGTTCACTTGGGA
>JAWQFJ010018596.1:0-31505 GCA_034096865.1 Theodoxus fluviatilis
TTATCATATGGAAGGGAACCACCTCCGGCAGTTGTTTTAAGAATTCCTCAGCATTCTCAGACTTGCACGTATAGATTATATATTTTGCACATACAAAATAAAATGTCTTACAACTAAATTTAATTAAAAAATCACGAAGCATTTGTCAAAGAGATCCACATCAGAAGAAGTAACAAGAAGGACAAAGCCCATACGACTCACATGCTTGACCTTGACCTTTACATGACCTTGACCTTCAGGTGACCTTCAAGGTCAAGGCCAATCAACTACACCTAGCAATGACATCATACACTAAACTAAGAAATGCTTTACACATTTTCCCTACAAAATACATGTGGCCTTGACCCAAGGTCAAGGTTATTTAAGGTCATGCAACAAAAAGCTGTTAATTCAAGACATAGGAAGCACAATGGTGCTTATTGGCACTTTCTACCATGAGATATGGTCACTTTTAGTGGTTCACTACCCCATTTTGGTCACATTTCATAAGGGTCAAAGTGACCTTGACCTTGAGGATATGTGACCAAATGTGTCTCATGATGAAAGTATAACATGTGTCCCACATAATTATTAAGTTTGAAACAGTTATCTTCCATAGTTCAGGGTCAAGGTCACTTCAAAATATGTATACAATCCAACTTTAAAGAGCTCCTGTGACCTTGACCTTGAAGCAAGGTCAACCAAACTGGTATAAAAAATAGGGCATACTTTGCCCTATATACCATGTATAGGTGAGGTATCCAATCTCAAAAACTTCAGAGAAAATTGAGAAAATGTGAACAATGGCTGTTTTTTAGACAACATTTATGGCTCCTGCGACCTTGACCTTGAAGCAAGGTCAAGTCACTATGTATGTTTTTTGAGGCCTTGTCACCATACACCATCATGCCAAATTGGGTGTTGATAGACTTAATAGTCTTCGAGAAAAATCCAACGTTAAAGTTTTAAACGGACGCCCGGACGCCCGGACGGACGAAACGGGTGAGTACATTAGACTCACTTTTGCTACGCATGTGAGTAAAAAATCAATAAGATTTATCTTGGGAAGATTATTGAATACAAACAAACAAACAAACAAACAAAACAAAGGAATTTTATTGCATTTCACCCCTGTCACTGCCATAATAATAATGTTATTAGACTACAATAGTACAAATGACATCGTTTATAAATGCATAATATTGTTCTGCTTCATATGAGGCAAAGTTCTCACATTATATAGATATTCACATACAAGAGTGAAGACTGAAGCACAAAATGCATACTTAACCTGTATTTTTAAAAATATTTCTCACAACCTGCAGACACTGTTATGGCAATTTTGAGTATCAACACACAAATTGTAGCCTTTGATTTTGAATGTTTAATCAGTTTAAATAAAGCAAGTAATTATATTGTCAAAATCACTCAGTGACAAGGAAATGTCATCTGACCAGAGGGCTTACAAAGGGATATGTACATGAACTTTCTCTTCAAATCAAAACGCATTCAGTTGTGAAATCTCTTGGCAAGAATAATCCCACACATATTCACTGTACTCAATTTGTGCCAGGCAACTAAAAGGAAAAGCACTGCACGAAAGATAAGATTCAAAAGCTGCAACAATTAAGAAATTGATTATTTGCCCACCTGAGATTAATCATCATCATGTTTCTCAACATGATGAAAATGGTAATATCCACAGCAGCAACAAGCACCAAACTTGACAACACATACCCCCCCCCAAAATCCAAGCACTTACATAGCAGTCTCTCAAAGAGCCCATGCATTAAGGGGAGGTTCAACCTTTGAAATGAACTTTTGCATTATAGCATTTATCATTTTGATAACTAAATATACCAGAAGTATGTGTGGTATGGGGTCCATATAATGATTTTTACACAATTTGGTTGGGTCATGTGACCAATATGGCCGCCAAAATCTAAAAATAGATACATTCTAATTTTAAGGATAACTCAAGAAGTTTGGTACATTTTCACATGAAATTTTATTTACAAGTGCATAATACATTGAAAATGATGATAAACCACTGATATCAGACATAGATCATTTTTTGAGACAGTTGTGCATTTTACAAATTCAGTCATGCAATTTGACGCCACAAGAGAGCAAAATTTCACCTTTTTACCTTTAAAAAACAAAAAGCAAAAATGTTTCACACAATAAGTTTGGTTCATGTTATTTTTGAATGTATGTTACACCTCTGTGCAAAGTTTGCAGGCAATTGAAGCAAAACTGGCCTTGCAATCTTTAAAATAAGACAGCAATCACACTGAAAAATTGCAAATTGAGAAAAACGCATTTAAAGAAAGGATGTACATGGACTGAACTTCCCTCATCAGCTGGATGAATTAAATTCAGAGAGAATACCTGACAAATACTCAGTCACCACCTCCATATCTGTAGGACTCATCTCCTGCCCCCCCAGCAGCAGCAGCAGCCCTTGTTTCCTTCCTCTTTGCCTTTGCTTTTGGTATACTGAGAACAATCGAAGCCCTCACCCTTCCCAAATCCAGAGATCTGAACCCCTCTTCCATGTATCTGCCAACAGCTAGTCCCAGCATGTTGAACACTTTCAGCCTTCCACATTCTCTCTCATTGTAGACTATTGCAGCATCATTCACAGCTATTTCAAGTCTATTTCTTCCAGCAAATTTTTGTTTTGGACACCTTGCCCAGATCAAATGTGGAAGCTTTCATTGGGGTTCTGAGTACCCCCATGGGCACACTTTGAGAGCAATGCAGAACTACTCAGTTTATCAAAGATTGGCTCAATGATTCTTCTTACAAACTCTGGGAGAACATTGGCATTGGCTTTGTGTTGAGGTTGTCCCTCTTGCTATTCTTCAACTCAAAATCAGCTGTGCAAGAGTTGCAAGTGAATTTGAGAGTGAGAGAAAGACCATGCCTTGTTTCTGACACACTGCAGTCATTGCTTCCACAGTCTTTGCAAGGAAATGACTTCACAAAGTCACAAAGAATAGCAATGTCAATCACTCTGTATCCAGTCAAGTCATCTGTTGCAGTCTTGGATGTAGAGGCAGCTGCAGCACTGAGTTTCTGAGAAGAGGCAGTCTGTCGTACATCCTGAGGAGGGTCTGGATCCTCCTTGCTTCTCGTGTGCTGGTTTCCGTAAAATTTTCTCTTTCGGCGATAGTACTGCTTCTTCTTTTTCGCTGGTGGCGGACCTCCTAACGGCTCTGTAGAACTCATTTCTTCATCTGGGAAAAAAACACATGTATGCATAAGACGGATGCTATTGTAGACTGCATTAGTTTATAAGCTGAGGTTCTGAGGTGGTCAACTCAGTGTATTACTTCCTTAGTTCCTGTTGTGGATGCCTGATGTGCTTCTTCTTCTCTCGAAATGAAACCTCAACAAACTTGATTTCACGTACAAAGTAAACAACTGATACTAAGACACATTACAGTACAAAATCAAAATCAATAAAAAGGTTAAAAACGTGTTGATCACATGCGTTTCGATGGTGAAGTTCTTGAACTCGCTTGATTTAGATCAGCGCGAGCGATGCTCGATCGATGTAAACAGAGTGCCTCTCTCTCAAGAATGAACGAAAGAAACGATCATTTGGTCTACTGAGAGTAATACTTACCACTCTGCAGAGTTTTTGGGGTGGAACACAGCAATCAGGCCCTTTGAAGAGCACCAACAAGGAATTTTTCTTCTTTCGAAGTTTCAGGCGGCGATGTGCACGCGGAAGAAGGCCACAAGGAGAGTAGGCTGTTAGCCTCGCTGTGATTGGCTGAAACGACCCTCTCTCCCTAAAGCCTATAGTTAAGAGAACCAATGAAATTGAAGCTCTCGTACAACTTTACTTGTTGGAATTGGCAAAACAAGCAACAGATTTGGCGAAATTTGGTGAAAAAATTATTGAAATCCGAGCAGTAGATCGCGAGATATGGATTTTTAAATGTATGCATATTTAATTAGGTTTATTTTTTGTTACCCCCAGTGAAAAGATTGTATTTAAAAACGCTTTTTCGGTCAAGTTTGAGCTTTGATCTTTGGATTATATGTAGTTAAATGGGTAGAGATCAGTTTTATAGAAAAAACTCATTTTGAGTAATTTTTATGAAAAATGATGTTTTTAGAGGTTGAACCTGGCCTTAAGTTACTAGATGAGACATATGGCCAGAAATTCAGAATTAATCATAACATCTGACAGAAGGCAACAGATGGATGTTTAATCACAAACGGTTGTGACTAAGGCAGTCCCAAACAAAATGTGTTTTTGCACAGCTGCATGAATTGCAAATGTGACCGGGTGAAGTGAAGCCCGAAGTCTTTACATGGACTCTCTCTCTCTCTCTCTCTCTCTCTCTCTCTCTCTCTCTCTCTCTCTCTCTCTCTCTCTCTCTCTCTCTCTCTCTCTCTCTCTCATCTCTCTCCTCTCTCTCCCCCCCCCCCCCCCCCCCCCCTTGTCTGCCCAAGCACTGGCGCCAGCCAAGCCCACTGTCAGCCTGGCTCCCCCGCCAGACACTGCATGTTTCCCCTCTCTCCTCCCTCTATCCCCCTATCATGTATCCTGCGTCTCAGACGCCATGTTGTATATGTTGTAAGACCAGCCTACTATGTAGCTTATCAGCCTGGGAGGGTCCCAGCAGAGACACTATAGAGAATCTCGCTGGCAATCGCGAGGGGCAACGCGTTCGCGATCATGTCGTCGGCCAAGCGTGAGGCTTCCCGTGACCCAAAGCCGAGATGTTACCGGGGAGCGATCGTGCACAAGTCGTCAGACGCTGGTTTCACCAGCAGCTGAGAATCCATCCGCTCCAGCCCCGTCACAGGTCAACCGTCACCCAGCCGCCGCCAGACACAACAAACCCGGCGACATCTCGGGCCACGCGGGCAGCACGAGGACTCGCAGCAGGTCATCAACAAGGCTGGACCAGCACGAGCAAGCAGCACGGGTGCGAAGAAAGTAACTGACTGTTCGGTCTCGAGAATAACTCGATCAGCCTCTAAATTCGTGCGCGTTTAAGTCGCAAGACTGGATGTTAGTCTTGATCCTGTTCATGTACATACATTTACGTCCGTATCTCTGGTCCCAGCTCTGCCTTCCCTTATCGTTTGTTAATTGATCTTGACATGAGACCGCTAATAGTCCCTCCTGTCTTTCTCGCGCCCTAGGAAAACACAACTCGGAGACAGGTTGAAGGCTGAGATCTGCCACCGCCAATCGCAAGCCTGGCTCCCCTAAGGTCCATGCATTTCTTTGATAAAGAGGGACTGTCGGCAGGTCTGGAGAGATGCCCACCACCAGTCTCTTGAGAGACCCCAGACCATCTGGGGGAGAGATCACAGTGACCACAGTCTTGGGTTGGTCCAGGCCATTATCATCAGGCCTCCGACCAGCCGGCAGCTCCTATATACCCATGGGTAAAAATAAAGTTGTGGAAAGCAGCAGTGATTCAGTGCTTCAGATTGTTTTCAGACTTCATGGGCCCAATGACCCACGACCAGGCAAAATGATGGGTCAATTTTGAAAAACATGGGTCATTAACAATCGAACCTTCACTTCAAACAGAATGACCATCCACCCCACAAATGACACCCCTACAGCATCCCGCCTCCCATACACACACAAATGAATAATTAAAAAAGCAAAAAATAAAAAATAAACAAACACATTTCAAGATGTGCGTCTTTCAGTTGTTTTATTGTCTCTTAACATTTCGTTCTGTGGACACAGAGTCATGATCACTCAAAACCCATTCTATTCTTTCTTGGTAGCATGATGTTTTGTTTAAACAAACTTGGTTTTAGGGCCTAACACAATGAAATCTAACAGAGATCTGCTTCAACCAGTCAAACACAAAATCACTCCTCTAGTATTCGCTCATTCACCCTCTTTCAGGAAGTTTGACGCATACAACCTTAGACTATCACAGTTCACATTTCCACAACCGATATCATCAAGAGCAAAACGACGCAAAACCCAACACGACAGCGAGCCTGCCTATCACTTCAGGTGACACTAGGTTTACGGTACTGAACCCCCACCCCCACCCCCCACCCCCACCCCTCTCTTGTTATTCTGCTTCTCCGCTCTAGATCTCTTCCTTCTTTAAACCCGCCCCACCCCTATCCCTCTTTTATCCCTTTTTCCCCCTTCTCCGCTCTAGATCTCTTGCCTCTTTACCCCCTCTCCCGGTCCTCCTCGCGACGAGTTCGCGGCACTTAGCTATTTTTAGAGACGACAGTTTGCTAGATCAGTTTAGTTCAGTTCAGTTCAGTTCTGAACTTGCTAGATCACTGACCCACTAAACGCTGGAGGAGGGGGAGGAAAGGGAGGGAGATACACATGCCGCCTTGCCGACATCTAAGAGAAGAGGGAAGGGGGAGAAAGGTTGGAGTGCGGGAGGCAGGAGTTGGAAGGGGCGTGGGGAAAACACGTGCCGGCTGGCTGATCTGGGAGAAGGGAGAGAAAAAACGATCGCTTCAATTTTCAGCTAGTAAGAGATAAAAACTAAACAGTTACCGCTTGCTTTATTCTTGCAAAACATTGAAGACAACGTCAACTGACGTTGGTTTTCTTCAGTTTCTTTTCTAAGCCTTTTCTTCGGTGGCATCTTGATTCCGCACACGTGAGCGAGTCTGTGCAAGGTAAACTGATAGATGTTCGCTGATTGGTTGTCTGCTGGCTGTTAGCCAATCACACAGAGCGATGCATCGATGCTAGGCAAAGCAGCACTTTGGCGTCGGATTTGATACTCCGTGGTGTGGCCAAAGATCATATGGTCTTTGGTGTGGCCACATGTGCTTGGTGTGGCTTAGTGGTACAGACGGACCGAGGATTGATACAAGTTGGCGATTTTAATGACGCGCCCGGCTGGCGCATACACATTGAAAGTAACGCGCCATTCTGATAAAATATGCGCCAATGGCGCGGGCGCGCCAACAATCTGAAGCACTGGTGATTTTGTCTCATGCCTGGGCCCTTGTACCATCAAGCCATTATCATCAGGCCCCCGACCAGCCGGCAGCTCCTATATACCCATGGGTAAAAATAAAGTTGTGGAAAGCAGCAGCAATTTTGTCTCATGCCTGGGCCCTTGTACCATCAAGCCTTGCCTCCACCCCCCCACCACACAAAGGTTTTGATTTCATAAAGCACCCTCACCCATGTCTCAAGGTGCTGTGCACTTTACTTTCCTAATAAATGAGCCATCCATAGATTTTACAAGTGCCCTCACACACACACACACACACACACACACACACACACACACACACACACACACCAAACTACCTTTATTTCCTCTAATTCAACTTCTAAAGTTCAGAAATAACATACAAAATTAATGACTGCAACTAAAACATAGAAATGCTGCTTTGCAAGCCAAAGTATTCTAATGCAGATAAGGTTACACAGGAACATCCTGACTAATGAGGAAGACTTGTAATCAAACCGGGAAAACTTTCAATACACCTACCTGACTGATCTGATGACCTGATCTTTCCTCATCCACCTCATTCCCTCATACCCCTACCTACCCCCACCTCCCATTTCCTCCACTTTCCCCATTCCCATCCTTTCACCCTAAGCCCCCCCCCCCCCCCCCCCCCCCTTCCATACCCTCCATGAAGCTACATTGTAACTGGATTGGACCACAGTTGACCATTCCCTCCGCTTTCCCCATTCCCATTCTTTCACCTTATGCCCCCCCACCCACCCCACCCCCACCCCACCCCTTTCATACCCTCCATGAAGCTAACTGGATTGAACCACAGTTGACCAAGAGAATGGATAGTGTGACAACATTTAGTGCAGATCATGCCTTCTAACTGACAACAAAATGGTCTCACCACGATGACAGCCCCTTCATAATGATCACTTAATCCATTTTTGCAATGTAAATTCCAACACACACATATACACACACACGCACACGCACACACACACACACACACACACACACACACACAAAGTTGTGGTTAGGGCAACCCGATCAACCCTATTTTTCCCTGTTGACCCTAAACTTTCTTTCAATGGTGGAAAAATAAAATAAAAATAAAAGAAATAAATTGATTGTAAACAACAATCTGCTTGCTGTCCCATCTTCCCTGCCCTATAACTATATAAGCACTCTGGGAACCAACTATTTATGTTGAAAAAAACTTTTCAGCAAAGGAGAAGATTAATGTTCAATCTGGCCTCTTTGGGGAAAACATTAATTAAAAGAAGATCATGCTGACCTTCAGATCCTTGGGGGTGGGGGGGTGGGGGGGTGGGGGGGTGGTGGTGATGGTGGTGGTGGTGGTTGGGGGGGGGGGGGGGGTGTAGGGGATGGGTAGGGGTGGAGATTGCCATGTAACCAGAACCATCCATTTTTGTATACTGCTATGCCCAGAACTACTAGGATCATTCTGTTCATGTTTGGAACATTTATGCTTTCATGTCAGACAGTACTTTCAAACTTTCTCTGAACTCTCATTTGCATGGAAATAACAACTTTGTTTTGACATGTACATGGCTATTGCTTTAGTCAAACGAGCCTTCCAGAAAGCAAAGAAACTTTAAAAGAAAGTTTCAGTGAACTATTCGTCTAATGGCTAGAAAGCCAAGCCAAAGGCAAATCAGCTGGGACCAAGACATGGTGGTGTGAGAAATGGGTGGGAAGAAAATGGTTATGAAGGAGGGGTTGGGGGGAAGGCATGGGATATTGGGTGAAGTGGGGGGGGGGGGGGGGGGGGCATGGAGAGAACAAAAATAATTCTGAAGAGTGGAGTTTGGTGAGCCTATCCAAAAAGTAATTAAAACAAGAAGGGCAAAGCCCACACGACTCACATGCTTGACCTTGACCTTTATATGACCTTGACCTTCAGGTGACCTTCAAGGTCAAGGTCAAACAACTAAACCTACCAATGACATCATACACAAAGAAACGCTTTACACATTTTTCCTACCAATATACATGTGACCTTGACCCAAGGTCAAGGTCATCCAAGGTCATGCAACACAAAGCTGTTAATTCAAGACATAGGAAGCACAATGGTGCTTATTAGCACTTTCTACCATGAGATATAGTCACTTTTAGTGGTTCACTACCCCATTTTGGTCACATTTCATAAGGGTCAAAGTGACCTTGACCTTGATGATATGTGACCAAATGTGTCTCATGATGAAAGTATAACATGTGCCCCACATAATTATTAAGTTTGAAACAGTTATCTTCCATAGTTCAGGGTCAAGGTCACTTCAAAATATGTATACAATCCAACTTTGAAGAGCTCCTGTGACCTTGACCTTGAAGCAAGGTCAACCAAACTGGTATCAAAAGATAGGGCTTGCTTTGACCTATATACCACTTGTAGCTAAGGTCGCCATTCTCAATAACGTGGGAGAAAATTGGGAAAATGTGAAAAATGACTGTTTTTGAGACCACATTTATGGCTCCTGTGACCTTGACCTTGAAGCAAGGTCAAGTCACTATGTATGTTTTTTGAGGCCTTGTCATCATACACCATCATGCCACATTTGGTGTTGATAGACTTAATAGTCTCTGAGAAAAAATCCAACGTTTAAGTTTTTTACGCCCGGACGGACGGACGGACGGACGGACGACACGGCTGAGTACATAGACTCACTTTTGCTTCGCATGTGAGTCAATAAACAAAAAGTATTTATGCCACTGTAACTTGTATTATATTTTAGTTAAGTGACCCATTTTAGTGTTTGACACAAAGATGAATAAAAAGAAGCCAAACAACATATTTTTGGATTGTCACAGGTTATGAATGCAGAAACAAATAAAACAGTCAAGTTTTTAATTTCCTAGTGTTTATGAATAAAAATGCTCATTTGCATATAACATTTGCAATCAACTTTGTCTCCTATACAAGAGCTACATGGAATAAATTTGCATTTTCAACAAATTATGGTGAATATTAAGGGTGTTGCAACTGTTTACACTTAGAGAATTGCAACTCTTGAAAAACTGGCACCAACTGAACTCCATTCTCTCTCACTCTCTCTCTCTGGCAGCCGCCGATCCCTTCCACTGCAGGTGTCTCATCTGGTACACAGCACAGCTGTCTCAGTGCGGCTACTCCACCAGATAGGTGAAAGGAAGGAGCGACCCTTGTTGGCAGCAGCCCTGGCGCTCCAAGAGGACTGGTAACTGACATGATGGACAGTGAACTTTTTCGCTTTCGCGACTTGTGCAACAAGACTTATTGAAGTCTTGATCATTCCCCCCACCCCCCACCCCACCCCCACCCTCTGCTGTTTGTTTGTTTTTTTCATAGTAAATTGGATCCAATTGTAATAGGTCGGCGGCCTGAACAATAAACTTTTCGTCTGTTCCCTCTCTCTCTCTCTCTCTCTCTCTCTCTCTCTCTCTCTCTCTCTCTCTCTCTCTCTCTCTCTCTCTCTCTCTCTCTCTCTCTCTCTCTCCCTCTCTCTCTCTCCCTCCCTCTCTCATTCATGCATATGCACACATTACATTTGTGCACAGAGGCTGTTTCTATTCCCTCTGCACTACCAACAAGCGTGAGCCACAGTACTAGGTCCATTAGACTAATATGATACAATGACTACTCTCTCCATGTTTTCAAGGGAATCATTATGTATGTCTGTGTGTCTGTCTGTCTGTGTGTGTGTCTGTCTGTGTGTGTGTGTGTGTCTGTCTGTCAGTCTGCCTGCCTGTCTGTCTGTCTGTCTGTCTGTCTGTCTGTCTGTCTGTCTGTCTGTCTGTCTGTCTGTGTGTTAGTCTGTCTGTGTGTGTGTGTGTGTGTGTGTGTGTGTGTGTGTGTGTGTGTGTGTGTGTGTGTGTGTGTGTGTGTGCGTGTCTGTCTGCCTCTGTGTGTGTGTGTGTGTGTGTGTGTGACTGTCTGTCTGTCTGTCTGTCTGTCTGTGTGTGTGTGTGTGTGTGTGTGTGTGTGTGTGTGTGTGTGTGTGTGTGTGTGTGTGTGACTGTCTGTCTGTCTGTCTGTCTATGTGTGTGTGTGTGTGTGTGTGTGTGTGTGTGTGTGTGTGTGTGTGTGTGTGTGTGTGTGTGTGTGTGTGTGTCTGTGTGTCTGCCTGTGTGTCTGTCTGCCTCTCTCTGTGTGTGTGTGTGTGTGTGTGTGTGTGTGTGTGTGTGTGTGTGTGTGTGTGTGTGTGTGTGTGTCTGCCTGCCTGCCTGCCTGCCTGCCTGCCTGCCTGCCTGCCTGCCTGCCTGCCTGCCTGCCTGCCTGCCTGCCTGCCTGTCTCTTGTATAGTCCCTGAAATCCAGCAAGTCTGCAGCTCTTCAGCGCTTCACACCGGAATGAGTACAAGATTTTTTCAGCTCTGGAGCAGGAAGGTCTTCAGCTTCCTCCGGAAACTGGACAGAGATTGAGCAGCTCTCAGTGTGTCTG
Source organism: Theodoxus fluviatilis (assembly GCA_034096865.1). Lineage (NCBI taxonomy): Eukaryota > Metazoa > Mollusca > Gastropoda > Cycloneritida > Neritidae > Theodoxus > Theodoxus fluviatilis. Next base: position 11,365 of record JAWQFJ010018596.1, read on the forward strand.
GGAGAGCATTCCAAAGTCTTGGGGCCGCTGAATAGAAAGCCCTCTCTCCCCGTTTCTTGGTTTTCACTTGGGGGCAACTCAGGAGGACAGTCGGAGCAGATCTGAGATGGTGGGCCGGCCTGTAAAGGTTGATCAAGTCACGTAACTAAGATGGTATTTCCTCCTCTTTCAGGCACCTGTATACAAGTGTACAGATCTTGAATACGACTTGTTTCTGATTAGGGAGCCAATGCAGGTCTTGCAGCACTGGAGTGATGTGATCAGTTTTCCTCACTTTTTTCACGATTCTGGCAGCCAAGTTTTGTACATGTATATTGTACTTTGCTGATAGTCTTCATGCAGCAATGCATTGCAGTAGTCCAGTCTGCCAATGACCAAGGAGTGAATGACCTGTTTTGCAGCATGTAAAGTCAAATACCTTCGAATTTGACCGACATTGTGCAGGTGGTACACACTGAACTGACACACAGAAGTGAAATGGTCAGCAGAGTATTACACCTAGCTAATGCTGTTTGTGGGGAATATAATGATGAAATGTTACAATGCACTGGCTGCTTGGTTCTCTCTCTCTTTCCCTCCCTCCCTCCCTCCCTCCCTCCCTCCCTCCCTCCCTCCCTCCCTTACTCCCACTACAAACCAACTGTGAGATTGTGACTTGCATGAGGAAATAAGGCCAAAGTCACAGAATAAAGTTGTTTGGTATTCACTCAAAACTCAAAAACATAAAGAACCAGCATTTTGAGCTTTGTCATTTTCACCAAAGCTTAAAATCTGCTTGACATTATGCAAAAGGGAAAGCACTTGATTTCACCTTAAATTAGTTAAAAGGGCCTATACATGGCATGATTTCTGAAATTAGTTTTAGGAGGATTAACATGAGTCACTGTGGGAGACCCTCCCAACCTGCCCCGCAAGGAGGAACTCGCCAAGCACTTGGAGAAGTGAACTGAGGGTAAGGGGAGAGCACTGCGCTGGCTTTGTGCTTTATCTGGGAGGTCTACGACGACGTCAGGCCTACCCAGATTCGCTCCCTTTGCTGTCGACCAGTAAAGATTACATGAACAGGATTTTGTAAGACTGTAAGTCAAAATACATTTCCCCAAAATTCAAAAATCTCATTCCACTTAACATCACTTTATTGATTATATTAATTTACTAGAGATATATGCTGTTTTTGTAGATGATAAATGAAAATCACATTGATGTTTTCTGATGTCACATTTTTGTTACTTTAGCTTCATTTTTTCAAAGTCAAGCTGAGCAATCATCCTGCTAAATAAAAATCACACGATATATCTTAACATCAGTAAACTAAAAGGCAAGCACAATCAGAAATATCATTAAAAAGCATCAAACAATACAAACATGTACAAGTACAGACCTTGTGTCAAAGTTAACACTGTAAGCAGCAGAGGTCATTCTTGTAAAAACAATGAAGTATTCACACAATCCAATGCCCACAACAAAATGATAAGTTCTTTAGTATCACTGGATACAATTATTCTGTATGGTTGCAAAAAGAACTTTCTGTTCACATGCTCACAGATTAACACAGACTGCTCCACTCTTATGTTTACACAATGCCTGCACAACAGGGAAAAACTAGTCTGATAAACTGGCAGTGACCCTTGTCACAGCTCCAGAGGTGGAGTTCAAGTAGGACCACTCCTAAGTGCACCTCAGTGAGTAGTCAGTCACAGGGTGGTTGATAGAACTCTGACTACAGATGTGGCCCATTAAAGATTATGGTGCGCATGCCATCAGAGTGAATTTTCCCAAACCAATCAATTTCACTCTTAGAGTTACACCTCATAGAAATCTTATTAATATGACTTCTATCTGGCCAATTCTTTAAATTTAATTCAAATTAAGGGTAGTTGCAGGGAAAGCTCTACCCTTTTCTACTAAACTGGTTGCATTTATGTGGTGTACCCAACAAAAATCTCTAGAATCATTCATTAGAAGCAAACACACATTGTCCATTCGTCAAAAAGTATCACCCAACAAAGATGTTCATATGATGAAAAATTACCACAACACCCCACGAAAATATATATGAAATGACTCAATTGAAGCAAACACATTTGTTCATTTTAAGCTTTTAGACTAGTTATCATACAAGCACATTACTATCAAAATACACCAAAGCACTGTTGAGTGCAATATAGTTATTAAGCTATCAGCAGCCTGGAAATCAGTTTTCAAAATGCTTGCATGGTGGTATTTTAGATATATTCCCATCCATGCTTATCACAAAATGAAATGTTGTAGACTGTGATTTTGATGTAAGTGTGTACACGTCTTCAAGTTCAACATTATCAGCAACACACTATGCAAGGAATTCAGGCCAAAGGAACTTGATAGCTGTCCTGAATGTACAAAGCAAGTCATGATCAAAATACAGTCACAGTATGGATAAGGATACTGGATAATTATGGTACTGACTATGCACTATTCCCAAGGCGTAGACAACTTCTCATTGATTTTGTTGATTTGATTCAACAGGTAATTGCTTCTCATTTCAGCGCAGTTAAATAAATATTACGCTTCGGTTCTTTATTAGCATGCAAACAAAACAGCCTTTGATGCGTTCTCGTCACGTGTGTGTGAGAACTGCGTCGCAAATGTTGCTTCATGTCGACACACCGCTCAGTGCTCTATTAAGTAGGCCTCTCTCTCTCTCTCTCTCTCTCTCTCTCTCTCTCTCTCTCTCTCTCTCTCTCTCTCTCTCTCTCTCTCTCTCTCTCTCTCTCTCTCTCTCTCTCTCTCTCTCTCTCTCTCTCTCTCTCTCTCTCTCTCTCTCTCCTCCCTCCCTCCCTCCCTCCCTCTCTTCCTCCCTCCCTCTCTTCCTCCCTCGTTCCCTCCCTCCCTCCCTCTCCTTCCCTCCCTCTTCCTCCCTCCCTCCCTCCCTCCCTCCCTCCCTCCCTCCCTCCCTCCCTCCCTCCCTCCTTCGTCAAGAAAACGCTTTTGTTACTATGGCGCCCATATTGTGCAGGGAATCCGACATAGCCAGACATGAGACCGTTGACACGTGGTCAAACAAAGAGGTGAAGGGCCGGTGTCAGACTATAATTCTTGAACAACAAGAGGAGGGTGACCAATGAAGTCTGGCGGTACTTCGTAGTCTAGGTCTGTCTAGGCATGAAGAAAAAGCTTAATTGGTTCCGAAAGCTTGCCTTGACTACGAAGTACCACCAGACTTATTTGGTCACACTCCTCTTTTTGTTCATTGACACCTGGGACACGCGGTGAAGTGCAAGTCTTGCTCCCTTCAAGTGCTAGGTGCGACCCTCTCCACCTGAACTGGATACCTCACTGGGAGCTACATCTGACTGACCATGCATTTTCAGTCACTAAATCACGTGATCTTCTCGAGAGCTTAACTTGTCCTCTGATTGTTTGAGAGAGGCCAGCCCATGCCAGAGAGACCCATTGGGTGGCAGTGTAGATTTATTAAGATATATAATGTCTGCAAAATGTCACGATAAAACTTATTTCCGTATAGGTATTTTAAAAAACTGACTAAAAATGAGTAGTTCACAGGTGAAAGTGCATGTATATTAAGTTAAACGACAAGTCTAGCAGATATATATATCATACTTTTTCAAATCGAAAGCATGCTTTATTAAGATGCTTCACACGGCATATCACAGGATTTTGCACACGGGCACTGCTGAATTCAGTCAAGGACAAAGAAAAAGTTTTACTTAGAAGTGGGAGAAATCATATCGTGCTCTGATACTGACCTAGATCTATGATCATTGCCATAGTATCTATGAGAACTATGGTCTGTTTCAGCTCATTAAAGGCAAATAATATCCTTTTGCAAAGGTGCATAATCACCTGACATTTGGTTCATGACTCCTTTCATGACATTTTAAAAAGGTTGTCAGCCTATCAATATCGAATATGTGAGTGCAGTTTTCTCCCTCATCCCACTATTAATATCGTCCCTTCTCTCTTTACATTTTCTAGCCCCTCCCCATCTATCCCCCCCTTCCAATTTTGCTGATTTTGCATGAAAAAGTCTCACATGACATACATCCATTAGAGGGGGGGGAATTGTTTTGCAATCAGTAGTCCTTATATGGCAAAGCACGCTCAGATTTCACATCATCAATACTTCTTGCAGTGTGAATCAGCTGTATCTGGTTGTATCTGGAGCAAACCTGATTACCTGCCTTCATGATAGACAGAACATCTGGTGACCAGGGCTGTCCCACTTTTGTGAACCCCCACTGACACTTGACTGTTACCATCACTGGGCGAGTCCTTGATCAAGTTTGATCTATGGAACATACTGCTTTTTTAAATATATGTAGTAGTACATGTACTCCTTCTACATCTAAATGGAACATGATTAACAACTTCAACAGTTCCACCTTCATTGTTTCTGCAACATTATGGAAATCTGAAGTGACCAAGTGTTGAACGATAATATCTCTAGAAGATCAGGATTGTTAGGAATTGAAGCATTAATAAATGAAAGACCAGCTTCATTGGAAAAGCCACATGGTCAGCATGGAAGATAACAGTTACCATAGCAAGTCTCATATTCTGAGCTTGCCCATAGCAAAACGGTTGATGGACAACTCAAGTGCTAAAAAAAAGACAGCAGTTGACAGCAATCTGAGAGGGAACAAATCATTTCAAAGACCCATGTGTGCTCCCCCTAGCAATAAAAGACATCTACAGAAAGGATGCACCCCAGTATGGATTGATCTGGAAACAGCTGCAGCTGCACAGGTTTTGTGCATGGGAGTCTAGGCTGTGGTATAATATCTGCAGTAAATTTGCCAACACTGGCATTTTTGTCCAAACTGAAAGATCACCATCCCAGTGCTCCTGAAAGGTCTAGAAAGAGACTGAGAGAGGGAACGTGCATCTAGTAGGGTATGACACTGTAACTGGTATACAGTGCAAGAGGTGGATGTACATGTAACGAAACATAGAACACAGTGTCAATATGTATAGTTGCATGCAAAACTGAAGGAAGCAGACTTGCCCACTCCAATAATCCTTGGCATCATTATCTTGATTAATGTATTGCAGATTAGCACAATGATATCTATTTCCCTTAATGTCATTGGCGGTTGACATATTCTAACAATGCAGGTCTTGCAAAAAGTCAATGGTTGGGTATTTTAGTGTGGTTTTGTTATTGTTGAAGATATTTAGTTATATTGCATTTGTTTTACAGTTGCACATTGTAACTACTGATGTTGTGTAATCGTTGCTGCTGCTGCTGCCATTGTTGTTTTTGCTACTGCTGCTGCTGCTGCTTTGTTGTTGTTAATGTTGCTGCTGTTGCTTTGTTGTTATTGTTGTTGCTGCTGCTGCTGCTGTTGCCACTTGTTGTTGCTTCTGTCACTGTTGTTGATGTGTTGTGGTTACCATTACATTAGCTTCTACTTTTTCCTCATCTGATCTTTAAACAGACACCTGAATGCTATCCAACATGGATGGATGGATGGATTCTTGTCAAGATTTAAAGAGCCTGATGGAGCTGCAAGAGGCATTAACTGATAGGCCTAACTAAGTGGTAAACAGCCATTTCTTCAACAGAAAACTCAAAAAGGATCTCAAAACATGAATCGTACCTTTCTGTCTGGTGTTGAAAGTGAGGCGGTAGAAGACTGGTTATTTCATTGTCCATGTCCAGGTGCTGGACGGATGGGTATCGCTCAGACCAAGACGTTCTTCCTGATGAAGTCGATCGCCCATCGTTCGTCGGCGGCAGAAAACTCACCTCCGAATCAAAGTTCACACTTGCGTTTTGTTGTGTTAAAAGTGAGGTTGTTTCCGACTCATTCTCCCTCTCCATCGTTTCTGATCACAGTTGTCGCGAAAATCACAAACCGCACGTGATTCCTCTGTACCCTGACCCAGTTCAATGAGGGAACATTACCTCATAGTCAGACTTGTAGTATAACTATAAGTATAAATTTACAATTACAGAGTCCGAGTGAAGTTAGTCCGCATCGAATTCCTTTGTGGAGAAATAAACAAAGGCCGACAACAACGAGTCCCACTAACGAAAAGCCGCTGCCGCCCGACGTACTTTATCTTATCACAACCATCAAACTGAAAGCAACCTATTTATATGTGGAGTGTTATTGATAATAATATTTAACTTCGCTTTCATAGCGATCAATGGTAGTTGTTCCCCCTTGGCAAGAGGGAAATTTCGGGAGTTACCTCCTCCGGCTGCAGGTATTATTATATCGCGCTGTTTTGTCTGTCATCTCTGCGACAACTGTCTTAATACTCATCTCGATGTCAATTGTCGTACATTTAAGGTGCTGAGAACGTGTAATCTGTCAGACATAGGGCATGGCTCATTTTGGGGGTCTAAAACGCGATGCCTAGCTTCCCTCTTTCACTTTCTGGCTTTTGTTAATGTTACCAAAGACCCTCTATAATTGTAGAGGGTCTTTGATGTTACTACGGTACCTATCGGCCATACTCCATAGACTGACAGAGCCATTATGACCCATTGGTCATGACGAAGTATGCTTTGCAGAGGTATGTGTGCCACGGTGAAGCACAATATGTATGGAATGTTTCAGAGACATGTTTTAAATCTATCTAATCTGGACCCTTTATAACTTATCTTTAGGAGAAGAAAATTATATGTGGATTATAAAAGTGGAAAGTTACCATTTGGACAATGGATTTTTTGCGTCAAAGACATCCAGATACTGCCTGGATATTGTGCATCAGTAATGAGGGACAAAATATTTGCACTATGCATGACCAAGTAGTCAGATTGTAGTGTCTGGAAAGAGCAGGAATGATCATATGTAAAATACCATTCACTCAAAAGAAGGAAGAAATTGTCATTATTTTCTGTGTTCATGTGTAGCCTCATTAAACTAAGGCATGTTTAAGATAGGTAAGGCTGAATAGATTACTCTTAAGGCTATGTTTCACTGAAAATGGGGGTCCAAACGACAAAATCGTCAATTTTCAGATTTTGGCATCAGTTCACTCTCGAACCATCCTAGAACACGTCTCTGCTATTCATTTGGTTCAAATTATGTGTAAAAGTACCAAAAACTGCACAATTCAAGAGTGCTATGATGTATTTTAATCATAATCAAGCTTTATTGTTTCGCAAAATTCACTCTCTTCCTTCAACGATCGGAGAGACGATTGTTCGTGTGATTGCCGCATGCCATATACCGTTGGAACGGCTATCCTCTGCACCTCATTAATATTAACAATGCTTGGGTGTAGCTATTGATATACGCCAATCAGAAGCCGTTTTCTATCGCTTAGGAGTTCAAGAAAGTTAGGAGAACATTGGCTGAAACAGGTCACATGACCAAATAACGCGGCCTGATTGGCTCCTAGCGTAAACAACATGGCAGCCTGTGGTTGAATCGATTCTCGCTTCGATCGTGTTCTTGCCTGTTACTCGCAAATCATGGGTCGAAATAAGCAACTGACGGTGCAGTATCAACGCAGAAAGTCTTCGAAAAAAAGAAGCAGCTCGCCACAGCTCGAGAGACACGCTGGGAGATACAAAAGCCAGACCTCCCCGCTGCTTCTCCTTCGCAGTCCGCACAACCGTCAACATCAGGAGCGAGCAAGTCAACGGTACCTCATGAGAGATCGAGATCTCCCCAACCAAGCACCTCATCTGGACTTCGAGGGTCTTTGAAACGTCCTTCTACACCACCTGCCGTACCAGGACCCGATGGGAAACTTCTACGCTTCGGTGAGGAGTCTGATTCAAGCAACGTGACTGAAGTGAAGGTGTGTGAAAGAATGTGCACCACTCAAAAGCTCAGCTATCGCTTCCTCGCATCTGAGAACAATTGTTGACTTTGATGAGCTGAATGAACTGATAAAACTTTTATTGTGCCCTCAGTGTGGACTTGAGACTGTTGAAATTAGATGTGATGGCTCTCAGATCAAAGGTTTATCCGTCCCAATGACCCTGTTCTGCAAGGCGTGTGATGCAGACCTTTATATCAAAGCGGCACACAAGCAAGAAACTGACTTCTGGCAAAGCCTTCAAGGTAAACAGAAGAGCAGTTATTGCTAGCATGCTGTCAGGACTTGGTGTCTACAACTTCAACAAGTTCTGTGAATATATGAACTTGCCTGGAATACAACCCAGTGCCTACCACAACCACTGTGACCAAATCTCTGATTCCACGGCAGATCATCAGCATCGTGTGAGATCAAAGGCTGTCAAGCGAGTGAGAGAGGCCTACAAAAAACCTCTATCCAGAACAGCAGGAGGATGACACTCTGGACATCTCTGTGAGAAAAGCTCTGTTGAGGAAGGAGGGAGGCCCTGCATATCTCTCTGGTGGCTTCTAAACATCTGTAAGCTACATCCAAGAGACTTTTGATTTCTATCACTTTTATTTGCAGATTTTCTCATATTTAGTATTCTTGTGCATGTTTTGTGTCCAAGAAAGATTTTCTATCCAAGAACAGTACAAGTGACTGTCCTGCTGTCAGTATAACAGCTCAAAGCTGAATTAAAGGCCACTTTGAAGTACTTGGCTGCTGAAAGACTTCCAAAGGGTAGACACATGGTGGTCGAGTGCTCGCATGGCTGTCAAGTTGTTCACATGGATAGTAAACATCAAGGAGAGAGAGACAAGGAAAAAAACAGAGATTGGCCAAAGCTAGGATGGAAAGAGCTCTGCAGAGGAAGGAGAGGCCCTGCATACCTGTCAAGTGGCTTCTAAACATCTGTAAGCTACTTTTAAGAGGCATTTTGGCTTCAATAACTTTAATTTGCATTTTTCTCAAATTCTGTATTTGCGCGCATGTCACATCATTAGTGTTTTCATATTTTAGTCAATTTTGGAAGGAAACCCCTGAAAATTTTACTCCAACTTCAAAATGTGTCATTTTTATCATCCACAGAAACATTTCATGTCTAAATTTAATAGAGATGCCTATAAAACACCACAAAGTTTAATCTTCATCAAAATTTAGCATGCGGATGTACATAGAGTGAATAAAATTAGTTTTGAAATACATACATATTGTTTGTCCTTATTTTCTCTCTGCTACATAGTAGACCTTATAATAATGGCCTTATGGTCACAATTTGGGACTCCCCAGTGCAAGGGAAGATACTTAAACTGAGTTACTAATACATTGCAAAAACGATGAAATGTTGTTATAAACACCCATAAAACTTATCTATTTGGGGGGTTACAATTTTGAAATAATTGTAGAATACCTTCTTTTTAACAGGATGAGGATGTGCAACAACAAAAAACAAGAAAAAAAGCTGCGTTGAATGACCCCCTCTTTGATAGTGAAACATAGCCTTAAACTGCCAAAGATGGCTTCCAGTGTGTGTTCAGATCATCATGAAGTGTTGATGTGGAAGCTACTTGATGAACTGAGCAAACCAGCACATTAGTCATACCTTGAGGATGCTGATGTGAACTATTGTGCAGCTGCAAAAAAAGAAGCATCAAGACTTTGCACTGGTCGAATAGAAAATAATGTCAAAATGACAGTGCTGACAATACGCTCTTCAAGTCATGATACCATCTGTAACAAACTAATGGCTACTGTGGGCAAGAGGTTTACCTCCTCTGATTATAGTTTAATTTTTTTTTAATCTTGCCAGGCAATTCTTTCAGAGCAATTTTTTACAAGTCAAATCAGCCTACTTTCTTGTAACTTCTTGCACAGCTTGAGTGGTAATCACATGTCCAAACGTCTGCCTCGGTGCACATCTTTGATGATGATGATTTCCTTCCCTTTTCCAGAGGCAGTCATTTGAATGTTGTGTGTAGCCCCTCTTTGATGGGCTATTGAGAGCTCGATGGTGTTTCTCATGGCACTCTCATTCAAGAACCGAGTGCCCAGAGTGCTGTTGAGAGCTAGGTATCTTGAAGAGCCTACTAAATGTTTCTGATGAGGAATCACAAATCACAGATGACCTTCTCTTTCAGTGCTACCATTATCAAACTTTTTACAGTCAGGCATGAGAAATACTTTGAATTCATTTGCTAGTCTTCAGTCAGTTTTCACCAAATACCATAATGTGAAAGTGATATCCAGTAATACATGTAGAGTAGATATCCCCATGTTTGCTAAAGTTAGAGCTTAGTTGCTAGACCTAGTGTAAAGACATGTATGTAAATTAGGCAAAGTAAGAATGGTTGCATGGAAAGTAGGTAAAAGTTGCCCTCTATAATTTGGCATGCTCTTTTAATGTCCTCCATTTTATTGATGTTGAAGACAACAGATAATTCTCCAAGAAGGAATAGTTTGCTGCAAACTCGTGAACCACCTGTATTTGAAGGCTTTTCCACAATCATTTTCAGATTAATGATTCAAATTGATGCAAACATGGACACGGTGGAGGATTCAATGGATTCCAAGCCATCCAGGCAGGACCTGACCCTGGTGTGTGTGGACACAGATGAGGTAAGTCAGCAAAACCTGAACTGTGTTTGTAACTTCTCATAGGACAACACTCCTGCCTTGCCGCCATTCCCATACCACCCTTTGTTGTGCACTGAAGGCATGGGCTAGCTGTCCAGTTCCTACTTGAAAAGGAAACATGAAAGAGAGCAGTTTGGACACAGAGGTGACTGTTAGGTCAGTAAGAGAATGGCATCAAGGGACAGAGATAACTTTTCTTGTTGACCTCCTTCAAGAAAGCTAGATTTTACCCTTAGTTACAAGTCAGTTATTCAGCAAAATAACTCAAAAAGTTCACAACAGATTCTGGTGAAATTTGGTGCAACGTCAGGGGTTCACCCAAGGAACAATCCATTAAATGTTTTAGGTTATCTGTTATCTCGTTTGGGATTTACAACCATACAGAGAATGTTACATGTAGTTTGGAAATTGGAATTATAAAGAGAGATTTTATTGAGCATCACAAAGTGGATGTGTCAAACTATTGATGATGTGGACGTATGAGTTCCACACTCAGATATATCGCTTTCAGCCAATAAAATGAACAAAACTTCATAGTCTGGCCTGGCTAGCAGAACATGCTACCTTCATTAATGATACAGGCCATGGAAGATAAATTTGCGGTTCCTAGGCAGAGGTTTGTTCTCTCGGAGTGCTCTCTAGTTACTGTTGGTTTGGAAAGGAGCCGTTGCCTAGACTGCTGGTGTATACATAGATCTCCCTCTCATAAATCATGTTTGTTGATCAGTGCATATAGGGGCAATCATGTGATGGGACAGATTTAGTTGAACACTAGCAATGTGAAAATTCATCAATATTCTCATAGCAGCAGCAGGAGCAATGAAGTGTTACACACTCAATAATGTAATTTCTTCTTAGGCACCGAAATGGAGGACAGAAAACTTGCAGGTGTGAATCTCTACAACTGTACAAGGCAGTTTTTCCAGTCTTGGTTTTGAATTGCATTATGGATTACACTTGCTTTACAATGTAAGAAAAATCTGATTGACATTATATGTAGAAAGTAAATATGATTTTTTTTAACATGAAGATTTGTTCTGCAAAAGATTTATTGTCATAATTTATTCTTTTTCTTTTTTCAGCTTATGAGAAGAATATCAAGTCTGATAGAGAGGAAAAGGGAAGAGCTCAATGCATACAACAACAGAGAATTCCTAGATGAGAACATGTACAAAGGTACGATTCACTGATCAAACCTTCCAGGACAGATAATGAAGTACAACTGATGAATAAAGTTTAAACACTCAAAATTAATATGTACCTGTGTTCCTTGATTGTAACAAAACCTGAATAAGTAAGAGTAATAAAAATTTAATCAGAAAGTTAAGTTGTATTTTGGCTTTGTCAGATTTAGATATGCATCTGCTGATGTTTATATCAATTATCATTCTTTAGCAAAGAAATGGCAAACCCTCTTGAAGAAAATTACATCTGCATTTGGCATGTTAACATTTTATTATTCCTTCAAACAAAGCATAATTGGGGATTTTGAAACTTCTCTCTTTTATACTATTACCCATGTAGATCTGGAAAAAAAAATCTTCATTTGTGCGCATTACCTAAACTTATTAGCATGCGTTCACACATATCCCTTTGGGCAGTGCTTTCACAGTATATGTTTACACCTCAGATCCTGAAGGGGAAGTGTGTGCCAGGACTGCAGCTGTCTACATAAAGAGGGAAGTGAGCAAGAACCACATCAGTGTGTCCAGAGTCAGCAACAGCTCTGGTCCCCAGATTGCTGCGGGTCTCGGCACCAAGGCCAACAGAGCTGATGCCAACAGAAACTCCTCCTGTGACTGTGGAGTAGAGGAGAGACTGAAAAATCTTGAATCTATTGTCAACGTCAGATTAAGTCCTGGTATGTGGCTCTCCCTCATCATTTCATTTTGTAATACTTGAACTTTGAAGCTTTTTTTCTACTTATTCTTTTTTTATGTATATAACTGTCAGTGTATCAAAACAGATAAGATTATCATGATATCATTGTAATAATCAATGTTTGGCAAGATGATTTATGCTGCAATGCTCAACATATGTCGGATGGTGCTTCAAACAGTATTACCAATAATTCTTGTCTGATTGGGCTCTCCTGATTCTCTTTTGTTTATTGTGTTCTAGTTTAAAGATTATTACTGTGTAGTAGTATGTAAACATGGGACTATGACCCAGGTGTGGCCCACCCCCCCGAGAGTGTCCAGAAGACAGGGCCGAAACACTTGAAGATGGGAGCTCTTCCTCTGAGGACCGTCAGTTGTCTTGCTTCTCATGAACCTCTAAGCATTTCTTTTATGGGCTACTGACAAAATATTAATAAGACTATATGTTGCAAGTCATAGTTTGGTCATCTGTGTTTGTACTGTGGTGTAATTTGTGTAATGCAACACTGCCTAAAATGCATAATTGTCTATGTCTTGCTTGGGTGTATTTGCAGGTGAGAGACAGGATGTGAGAAAGAGACTGAAAACTTTGGAGGACCACGTCCATTTTCTGCTAGGAGTGTCACCGGAGTATTTCTCTGTGCCTGTACGCAGCCCTTACTTTTCGCCACACCACCACCCCACCCCCACCCCCCTGCCATGGGTTACTTGCATTTCTAGTGTTCTGCAGCAGAAGTAGCAACAGCATTGCTATTCTTTGTTGACTGAAGATCTGTTTTAATTGAACAATTCTCATGCCTTCTTCACCCTAGTAGGAGTCTTATCTAACCAATCAAGATGCAGCTTCAGTGTAGTTCTGCATCCTGATTGGTTAGATAAAAATTGCCACAATGGCGAAGTAGGGGTAAGCATTGCTCAGTTAAAACAGGCCTATAGAACAGTTATGCTAAATCTGGAGAGTACCTTGCTACTTTCCTTACTTTAGTGACTCAAGTCTTCTACTTTTTCCTCTTTTTGTTGGGTTTATTGTCAGAATGAATTTTCATCATGGTGTCATTACTTTACTAGCTATGGCCAGGCTAGTTGAAAAATAACCAAGCTCTGGATGGAGTTTGCACTTCATGGTAATTTTGAAGCACTTTACTCTCTGTTTTGCATTTTCTGCATTTCTTCAGAGCAAGCCTCAAGTCCAACCCCTTAACCAGTATCCCTCCTTCTGGAAAGATGGACCTTTCACCACAGAGTTCCGTCAGGTAAACCTCTGTCTAGAAACCTTTAAATAGTCGCCAAAGGGCAAATTTTTGGCTTTCTTCATAACCTCATTTATGGGACCAAACAACTCTGCAATGAACATGTGTGCAATGTGCTTTACATTGACATGGAATGGGTTTTCATGGCACCACCGAATGACACTAGTGAAGGAGCCCACCTTACTGCTGTGGAGATGATAATCAAAAGCATAGACCCTTCACTCAAGAAAGACTTGTCTTATGTATTTCTGTTGGCATGATTTTCTATCTTGCTGAGGAAGGCACTGCTGCAGAGGTTTGTCTATATGCATAGATCTGTTCATTGTTATATCAAAAATTGTCTTCATCGTATAATGCCCTGCAATGCTTTTCTCCACCTTGGCTGTTTTCCTCCACAATGCACCTTGCCACCCAGTGAAAATGTGTTGGCTCTCCAATTTTCCTACTCCAGTTCCTTATTGTGAAATTAGCAAACGTGTGCGGAACATGTGGCACTACTACCTCTAAGGTGGTCATTTGGTGGGTAAATTTGCAGCAAAGAATCCAAGGAGGGAAGTGTGAGAAAGGAGCAACTTGGGCTAGACTGGGAGCTGGGTTGATATGGAAAAGGCAGAGAGAAGAGCAGAAAGGTGGTAACACAAGTCATGCATAGAAGTCAAAGTCATCAACTTGATGAAGTGGTACATGAGCAATCACTGCAACTTCCTACAAATTGTGTTATTGTAGCTATCACATATCATCTTAAAGCTATGATTGTGTTCATGCCATATGCACACTGGAGACTAGGCTTCATGTCTGGATTTCACTGAGCAATTGCAGCCCCATTTGCAATGTGACAAAGAACAGCATCTGTTTTGCATGAATTTTGTCTGAACTAAAGCGTTATGTAAATTCATTTTGGGGTTTTCTAGTGCTCTATGCTTTCAAAAATCACATTATCAAGAGGAGGCAAATGACTTTGATCCAAATTTCACTCCAGTATAATCTGTGTACATATGGTCCAAATTTCTGTTATGTTAAGCTGCATCAGTTTTGTGTCATCTTTCATCATTCTTTAAAATTTGTAATGCTTTCTTTTGATCTGCATTTTCCTAAGGTAGCGAAGGAACGTCATAAAATGTTTTTAATCTGTACCGTTGTAAGTTGGTGTCATTGCTTTCAGGGCTTTGGTTTTATACAACTGTTAAAAACTAATTATATTTTGCCACATGTTATTATGTAATCTTCTACATAATATTTGGAGACAAGAAATCATTATGAAAAAAGCTCCTGTACGTAATTTGATTTATGATTCTTTTCAGGACATGACTGCTGAGGAAATAGATGACCGAATTGCCTGCATAAAGGATTTGCTTGCCAAAGAGAGAATGCATAATCGTTAATAGATCCCACCCCATTCGCTTTGTTCAGGATTAGGACTTTTAATTTCTTTCATACTTGCATTCTATTTGAGGAAAGGAGACATGCCATTCTTTCAACACATGACCGATCATGTGACTGGTGTGCAATACTACAAGGACTTCAGCCCTCCAAGTGTTATGTGGGAGTGTTGGAGTCTCATTACTGCTCACTTCCCAAAAGGTCTGATCATTCAACTGCCACACTCCCACTGCCTGCAAATGTAGTGACCCGGTGACTCAGGACAGTGATGTCACTTGCCCAGAGGGACTGGCAGAGAGTGCTTGGAGGTGAAGTGGTGTGCAAAGGCACATGTGTATGCATGACTACTGCAGCCAGGATGCAGCCAAACTGTGTGACTTGCTGACATGCACCTGTTGACTGCAGATTCCACAAGGAACTACATGCACCTGTTGCAGAGCAAACTAGGAACTTTCTGGTGCACAAGGATAGATGATATGATTATGTCAACTGCTTCATGCTGACAGCTTGTGGATGAGATGTGGGTTATGGATGAGATATGATTCTGTGTTCATTTATTTAGTTTACTTTCTTCATTTCATCTATCTACTTTCCCAGTTAGCCCCTTATGAGTCTTATGTCTTCTGGTTTGGCTCATTTATGTAAAAACCATTCATTGCCTTCATATATTTTCTGGGTCATCAATGAAATTGCTCTTTCCTGTTCATGTATCATATTATGCCTGCATTAGCCTTTTCATGTGTCATATGGAGTCAGTCATGCATCATCCACATGACAATGGCCAGTAATTAGTTAGTTATTTAGTTTATTTAGTTAGTCAGTAGTTAATGATGATGCAGCTTGCAAGGACATGGAAGTGCTGGGCAGCTGAGTGAGTGGAGCTAACTAACACTGTGTGACAGTCCAGAGTAAGTGTTGAGTGCTTGCTTCAACCTTGAGCCAAATCAGTAGGTATGCTGAGGGAGCCCAAGATTAACCTTAGAAGTATAACAGGCGGAAATTTTAGCAGAAAAACCCGTTCAGCAGTTGCAGCTGTGGCTGAACTGTTGTGAATCTATCCTATTGTGACCTGGGGAAGCTTCCAGCTGGAACAGTGTTAAAAGGAAATGAAGGTGTTCCGGGCCAGAGCTGCCCCTTTACAGGAAGTTCTGCAGACATTTTAGCCTGTAACACATAAGCTACACACAACATTAAAGATCACCTGTGCACAAAGTTGTATCTTTCAAAGCAGGAAAGCCAATGCATTTAGATTTTGCAGAAATTTAATTCAATGCTTTATACAGTTTTAGTTGATTTCGTGTAATCATTTGACCTGTTCATTTGATTAAAGAGGATAAATATTGAAATTTGATATCATAAGGTCACCAAGATTATTAAACATGACATTCTGATGCTGACAAAACAGTACAGTATTGCATGCAACCACCACCATTGTTCAAGCATCTCACACTTAAAAACCCGTGCATGCACATGCACAGTGCTTTTTTCATCGGGCTTGGGAGATGTGGTCTGGCAGAATGCTAAAAAAGGAGGCCAGTTTGTGCAAGTTTGCCCTTTTTGTTTTGCTGCAAAGCTCAGCAGGAAAGAATTCCTGGCAATTTTTACACTAACACAGCTTCACCCACTTAGAATCCATTAAAATTTTGTTTGATGAATAAACAGAAGCACTGAAATGATTTTAATGAGCATCTATTTTCACAGTGTTATCCTTAACTTTTTGTGCACCTTATATTAGTTGTGGAAAATTAACAGAGGATTTACCTTCAGTAGTAACCTATTGTGGACTTAAGTGTAACAAAAGGTAATGGAATTTTGATATAGTGTTTCCCTTGCAATTATGACATATTTCAAAGTTTTGTTTTGTTTTTGTACATCATTAACTCCATTCCTATGTGTTGAACTCGTGCATGAATACAATCAGTTCATTTTGTGAAATCATAAGATGGGGGACACGAGGTTAGATACTGGGGTTTATGATGTGCGGTTCCAAAAGACCAAAGCATTTACAACTATTTCAAATAAAGTTCTCTGTTCAAAATCATCATTTTAATTTTTTTTGTTTTTGTTTGGTGTGTATCACCTGCCAGGTTGTGTTAGAGGTGAAAACTGAAGTTCTTTGCAATTTTTCCCACAGCCTTATAACATCAATGCATCAGTTTAATACTAGACATGATTTGTGGACTGCCCTGGATGCCAATATTTTTAACTGGGGGTTTTGTACTCTGTTTTATCAAACAAGGTGAGATGGAGAGACAATAGACTTCATAGATGAAATAGTTTGAACATGAAGTGAGTGTCATTTGTCATCATTCATGGCCGAAAACTTTCAATTATTAACTCTTGGGGGCACCAGTGTCTTAGGAATTTCACCATCCATAATGTGCACCTTGCCCTCTATGCAAGACGGAAACATGGCAAAGGGTAGTTGCTCGCCTAGTTGATGAATAACAATCGGGTATTCGAGTATGGATGAGATAAAGATTTACTCACCTAAGTAAACGTTGCAGTTTGCCATTAAATGACCAAGACAAAGGTTTATTTGTAGATGTGGAGGTGATGTCTACTCTTATCAAACTTCCTGCCTCACTGATTTCGGGCGGTCTGCGGCCCAACTGGGAATGTTGCGTTTCGAAGATGGACCGCCCCCTTTTGCCCTCAACATGTGAAATCATACTGGGAATGGTGTTAAACGGCTGTCCTGAAAAAAGGGGGGAAAAGTGCTAGCCCAACAGATACCATGGGTTTCAGCTTTTCAGTCATGTAATATTTTAAACATGACTTTCCATTCCCGACCAAATGGTCCATCTTTGCCCCATCTGTGTAGTAGTTTAATATGAGTACTGTACACAATTTCACTGTTTAAAAATCATGGCTGGGGACGCCATTTCAGAGGAGCAAGAACAATGACGATCATTATAGCCAACATCGATTGCCACGATTCATACGTCTGAGGTGAGTATGTCTTTCTCTTGTGAGAGAAAGAGCGAGCAAGCGAGAGATTCCACACTCGCGCAAAGCAACAATACACGGCGTTACTTCTTGCTTGCATTTCTAGGGCAACATAATCGTACTTCTCAATGGATACTCTGTAAACAGGGGGGCTCCTGTTTAGTGTGTGGGCCTAGGCGCAGGGTGGGGCTATAGAGAGGCGTTTGGAATTCTCTCTACCCCGTGGCGAAGGACCAACCCCGAGCTCCTTTCACTCCAGAAAGCATGAGGGCGTGTGTGGTCGAGCTGGGCATGCAGGCAGGAAGTGTCGAGGCAGTGTGCCTCGTCTCCCCTCACTCCCTCCAAGGTATCAGCAGACAAGCAAGGCTTGGTTTCGCATTTCACCTTCTTTATTTATAGCAACAATGCAGTACCTAGCCTCCTGACATCTCCGTTGCCGTTGCCTCTCTCTGGCCGATCTCTCTGGCCCTGTTACACGCAGGCTTTATATAGCCATCACGCGGGCCGGAGCGAAGGCGGGCTAAGCAGAACATGGTAACGAGATTTCCAGTGGACACGAAATTGTGTTAACATGACAGCTTCTAAACACTATTTGAAGCTTAAATCAACAATCACATATGGCAAACCCCACTCCGTTGGAAAGTGTGTTAATCGAAGCTCAACCTGCGTCAATGAATGAATTCCAAAAGTGATTCGTATAGAAATGAATGGCAGCTGAAGTATTTAAAGCGCCAATTGAATCAGACACTTATTCATCATTTTCCATTACTACTATTGTTTACAACTCACGGAGTGCGGGTTGCCATATATGGGATGGTTGATAATGATAAACACTACGTTCCTATTCAATACTACAAACAATACATGGTACATTAAATGAATAAACTATAAAATTTGATGTGCCCTCAAGCACTCGAATAGAAGTCGGAAGTCAGGCGCTAAAACCAGTCTGTGCGAGTAACATGTATCTCTAAGGCAGCAACAGAGCTTGAGCGCCAAGCGCCTTCTCACGTATCTCTGCAGCTACAATCTAGGCACACATGTAATGGAAGTAGAGGTGGAAGACAAACACGTTGAATTACAGTTGTCTGGGCAAGTTTCTACATCATATTCTCACCCTCTTACAACTCTAACATCTTTCCATATCCTATGCAATAAACTTGACCTCAATAAATACAAGCGTTGCATGATTGATGTCACAGCAAGACCCCACATATGTTGAGTGTCGAATCCGTTTACCGATACAATGGGAATTCGTTCCATGATACTGAGAACTTTGATTTGTTGTTTAAGTGTTGCTTTATCTCCCCGGTGAAAATACATTATTCATCGAAGTCCCTGCAAACTTGACTTGGACAAATTATCCTTATAGTTTGATGCCCGTACGTTGGAAAACAACAAGGCACTCTCGACATTTTGCATATTTTGAAGCGCGAGGAAGCAGGATTTTGTCCGTTTCTTGAGACTCCTGCTCCACTAAAATCTCTCTCTCTCTCTCTCTCTCTCTCTCTCTCTCTCTCTCTCTCTCTCTCTCTCTCTCTCTCTCTCTCTCTCTCTCTCTCTCTCCCCCCCCTCTCTCTCTCTCTCTCTCTCTCTCTCTCTCTAAATTAATCTATTTCTTCTCTCCAAATTAAGACATATTGTTGACGTTCAAACTTGCAAAATCTTCTTCCATGCTCATATCTTATCTCACGTTAATTATGCGTCAACAATTTGGGATGGCTGTAGTGACGCTAACTTGAAAAGGCTGAAGTCATTGTATCGAAGAGCCTCTAAGCTTATGATAACACTAACAGATAGTTCACTATCTACAAATGACAAAATGAAAGAACTTAACATATTGCCTTTTCATAAGCATTTAAATTCAATAAATGTGTCTTTATGAAAAGAATTAATGACTGTGATGTGCCTGATTATTTGATAAATTTATTCCAACATTCAAATATTCGTGTACATAACTTTATAATACCACAACCTAGGATTGATTTGTTTAAACATAGCCTATCTTATTCAGGGGCTACTATGTGGAACACACTATCCAATTCTCTAAAAATTGCGAAATCTTTAGAGAAATTTAAATTGAAACTACATACTTTTTTATGCAGTCATCCTAGATACTTTCATCTTATTCTAAATTCACTTTGTGGCTATTTTCAACGTGGTATTTCGTTACCATGAATTGATTGTAACCTGTGTTATTGTGTGCATTTTGTGTGGGATAGAGGGTGGGTGGGTAGGGGTGAGG
>JAWQFJ010018597.1:5000-20000 GCA_034096865.1 Theodoxus fluviatilis
CCGACGTGGAGCCAGAATTAACATCCTTTCCGCACAGACGCATCTTTCCTTCGCATCGTCTCTTTTTTCCTTGCTCCTGTTTTGATTGCTCTCCTGAGTCTGCTGCTTGTCGCGGCAACCCGGCAGACACAACAAAGATCCACGCCACGCCAGTGATGCGGGTGGAAGATACCCCAGGCATCCCTTGCACCCAGGGTAGTCGTAACACCCCGATGTGGGCTGCCCCGATGGCCCTCTGTGCATTCCTCTGCAGCCGCCGAGTCAAACGCCTCGCTTCGTGTTTCTGATTCACGACCTCTCCTACCCTGCCCTCGCCTCCTCGCCCTCGACGGGGGCAAGTGCACAGCCATTGCCTGTCGCCCCTCCAGCAAATCGCCAGCGATTGCCCCGACATCCACGCCCGATTTACGAGTGGCGGCTCGTTGCAAGGAAAAAAAGAAGTGCCCTTTTTGTCTCCCAGGCGCAAAAAGCTGATGCGCGCTTTTTAATGGGTATCCCATGCAGTGCGTGCATTCCGTGCATTCGTGGTGGAGGAGGAAGGAGATAATGTGTGGGATGGAGTGGACAGGGGTTGAAAGAGACGGGCGTAGGTCCTCGAGGCTGGGGGGAGAGGTGGGGGCGCAGGGGTCGGTAAGGCGAGACGGAGGGGCCGGGGGGTGGGGCGGAGGAGGGGATGGGTGGACAAAAGGGGTGGATAGGGGCCCTTGGAGGACAGGGAAGATCTGAAACAGAATGGCCAAGAGTGTGTTGCCCAAAATCGTCCAGTCTTCATGAAGAAGCTTCACATAATCTTTCCTAAAGCAAAGTTATATTCAAATAATTAATATTTTTGAGTATTTAAAAATACACTGATGTCGTTTATTGGAATGATTAGAGAGCAGTCCAGCATGATGTTTGCAAGAGCAAGTTTTGATGCGAGAACATCGATTGTTATACAGTCTGATCCTGAAAACCGCCGCTGTAAATCATGCATGACGGGAACGTCTGAGAAAAAATTGCAAACTGACTGAGTCCATTGTTTGAAAACAATCAAGAAATCGCCTTGAAAAAAAAAGAGTTTTGGTCTTTGAACTTCAAAACGCTGTGGCCACCCATGGTTGAGGTGCTGGAAGAGATCCCGAAATAGTTTTGATCTTGAGTTTCTGTCTACTGAAGAAAGCATCGAAGTGTTTCCCTTGCCTGTTGTACGAGAGGTCTTGTCTCTGTATCCAATCCCTTTGGTCATTGTGACTATTGTTTATTTCCAACCGTAGAGAAGATATGCCTGGGAGGAATGCACATCACATTACATGCACTCAGAGAGAGAAAGAGGAGAGAGAGAGAGAGAGAGAGAGAGAGAGAGAGAGAGAGAGAGAGAGAGAGAGAGAGAGAGAGAGAGATTTCTTTTATTTATCTTTATTTCGGCCGACGACCCTTCATCATAAAACAGTTGACTTACATCGTTAAGATAACAACAGTATCATTAAACGATCTACAAATAGATTTTACATCTTTGGTTGTACTAATGCGATTCCACGTGCTTCGTTTTGTTATCTCATTCGATATCACAATTGTGAACTGATAAAACAAATAGGTGCTTACAAGCTAGGAACTAATAATTTAGGAATTTTAGGCCACCCCATAGGATCTGACCGTGACATGTAGTCTCAAATTGCGTATAAAACAGCTGTTTACAAACATTTTGTACATACTTCTGACTCATTTACAGCACCTCTATTAACTGGAATGTATTAAGATTGGATGGATAGTAAAGGGAAATTTCAATGGTATATACATCGGTTAAAATACAACACAGTAAAACAGACGTGATTTTCGACTTTACCACGAAAGCAGTGAACCTCTTTCATCATATGTGTGACGTGATGACATGTTCATTATCTTTGTTTGAATCTACAGAGAATAATGAATAAACACGGCAACATTTCGAGTTTTTTTCTGTACCACGTCCATTCAGCAAATATGCCACAGTAGCACGGTCTGTTCCCTGAATGTACCGAGATGAAATGAGAGAGAGAGAGAGAGAGAGAGAGAGTGAGAGAGAGAGAGAGGGAGAGAGAAAAAGAGGGTGAGAGAGAGGGTGAAAGAGAGTGGGTAGGAGAGAGAGAGAGTGAAAAAGAGATAGTGAGAAAGAGATAGTAAGAGAGAGAGTGAGAAAAAGAGAGAGAGAAAGAGAGAGAGAAAGAGGTAGTGAGAGAGTGAGAGAGAGAGAGAGAGAGAGAGAGAGAGGGAGAGAATGTTGGCCTCGTCGACATGAGAACATGGCATTGACTTGCTTTTGGTCGATATGTTCGTTGTTTGGGTTATTTCACAAACTGTAGTGTAAATTTAAATATTCTTTTGTCGTTTAACTGACACAAAATCAGTTTATCAATAGTTGCCAGACAACAAAACCCTTTACTTTCCCTTTCTTCAAAGACGTACTAAATACCGTTCAAAGTTATGTGTGCACATTCATGCTTTACGTTTTCAAGAGCAGAATTCCACCTCGAGTTGATGCTGCCTCGATCTGGTTTTCTTTCAGCAATCCTATGATGAGTGACCTGTTTGTAGAGACAAATACTGCGACAGTATAATGTTGTAGTTGGCATAGCTTCGAAACTTGCTGACTGATGAAACGTTTCCGATGCCGAAACTACCATCCATGGTCTTAAAACCAAGAAGGGGACACTTCTTAACTGATCTCTATTCCTCACATTGCTATCATCTTTCCCTGTGCATAATCATTGCGTGTCTTTGCGATTTATGTTATCTGTGCGTTAACCACTCTAGTCTCTATACGTCCTTCCTTTCGAGACAATAATCTGCAGTGTCTCACCCACACGTTACTTCGCATCTCTGACAATTCTATCTCCATGCCCTTTCCACCCCCAACTCCTTCCATAGAACTAAATCTCACCAATCAATCCACCCACATCAATACCTCCCTTCCTTTCCCCCCTGAGTAACACGACAGGAGAAAGTCACACCAGTATCATAGAAAGGAAACGTCATTCATACCTCCCTAACTGTGTCCCAGCGATTTTCGCCAGCTTCTTGAGAATCGAACGCAAGACCCGTAAACGTCAGGTGAACTGACAACGAAACCCAAACATTCATTTGACATTTGAACCATCGTTCTGGAACGGGCAGCCGTGAACGTTGGAGAGAGGCATGTTGTAGACGTAGCAACGACACCACGACACAACGTGCTGCTCGGGCCAACGGGGTCTTGTGACGTTGAGTAACGTATGGATCTCTCCCTGCACTGCGGTCTCGTGTACCTGCTGGCGTATTGGCTTGCTTAGCGCCATTCTAGTCCACTAGAGACCTCGCCTGCCGGCGAAAGAGCCTCTAGCACAGTTCATATCACGTGATGGAAGCAATCCGTCCGGAATATTCATAAGGAGGTCACACGAGAGGCTTGCGGGATAGCACTCTGCTCCCTGACATACGCCGTTAAAGTAGTTCTAAGACTATTTCGCACACAACTCATAAATTATGCTTAATGAGGCAGTAAACAAGTGTTTTTCGATAGAACAATATGTTTGTGTTGAAATGGAAACAAGTTTTGACATCTGAATGATTTCTGTAAAAGGGGAAAAAATAGTATCCAGAACGAGCTATTTTGGGCACAACGCTGTAATGCGAAGGGTCAAATTTATTACGCATTCATTGCGAACTACGCCAGAGTCACTACTGACTCGGGTTCCCAGAATAGCTTAGCTCTCCCCCTCGGGGCTGGGGGTAAGAACTGACCTACCGCGTCTCCCTAGCGACTCGAAAGAGGCGAATAGATATGCACATCGTGACTTGACCTGCTCTTACGCTACCAGTTCTCGTTTGTTTGTTGTTTAATGATCAGTTGCCATACATAGCTCGCAGAGGCTGATAGACCGTAAAATTCCATTCATAGTCATCGTTTGCTTGCGTCCTTGCACAAATGACATATTATTTTACTTTAACGTTTTCAATGTTGTGCATTTGTTCTTATTCAGTGATGTTGCAAATCATCTCACTACCCAAAACATTAAAGTAACAGCTGCAAGGCAGTAGCAATAGGAGTAGCAATAGGAGCAGCAGTAGGAGTAGCAATAGGAGCAGCAGTAGGAGCAGCAGTAGGAGCAGCAGTAGGAGTAGCAGTAGGAGTAGCAGTAGGAGCAGCAGTAGGAGCAGCAGTAGGAGCAGCAGTAGGAGCAGCAGTAGGAGCAGCAGTAGGAGCAGCAGTAGGAGCAGCAGTAGGAGTAGCAGTAGGAGCAGCAGTAGGAGTAGCAGTAGGAGCAGCAGTAGGAGTAGCAGTAGAGCAGCAGTAGGGAGTAGCAGTAGGAGCAGCAGTAGGAGCAGCAGTAGGAGCAGCAGTAGGAGCAGCATAGGAGCAGCAGTAGGAGCAGCAGTAGGAGCAGCAGTAGGAGCAGCAGTAGGAGCAGCAGTAGGAGCAGCAGTAGGAGCAGCAGTAGGAGCAGCAGTAGGAGTAGCAGTAGGAGCAGCAGTAGGAGCAGCAGTAGGAGCAGCAGTAGGAGCAGCAGTAAGAGGGGCAGTGGCAGTAAGAGCAGCAGTAAGAGCAGCAATAAGAGCAGCAGTAAGAGGGGCAGTGGCAGTAAGAGCAGCAGTGGCAGTAAGAGCAGCAGTGGCAGCAGCAATAAGAGCAGCAGTAAGAGCAGCAGTGGCAGTAAGAGCAGCAGTAAGAGCAGCAGTAGCAGTAAGAGCAGCAGTGGCAGTAAGAGCAGCAGCAGTAGCAGTAAGAGCAGCAGTAGCAGTAAGAGCAGCAGTAGCAGTAAGAGCAGCAGCAGTAGCAGTAAGAGCAGCAGCAGCAGTAAGAGCAGCAGTAGCAGTAAGAGCAGCAGCAGTAGCAGTAAGAGCAGCAGCAGTAGCAGTAAGAGCAGCAGTAGCAGTAAGAGCAGCAGCAGCAGTAGGAGCAGCAGCAGTAGGCAGTAGCAGCAGTAGCAGTAAGAGCAGCAGCAGCAGCAGTAGTAGAGCAGACAGTAAGAGCAGCAGCAGCAGCAGCAGTAGCAGTAAGAGCAGCAGCAGCAGTAGCAGTAAGAGCAACAGTAGCAGTAAGAGCAGCAGCAGCAGTAGCAGTAAGAGCAACAGCAGCAGTAAGAGCAGCAGCAGCAGTAGCAGTAAGAGCAACAGTAGCAGTAAGAGCAGCAGCAGCAGTAGCAGTAAGAGCAACAGTAGCAGTAAGAGCAGCAGCAGCAGTAGCAGTAAGAGCAACAGTAGCAGTAAGAGCAGCAGCAGCAGTAGCAGTAAGAGCAACAGTAGAAGTAGCAGTAAGAGCAACAGTAGCAGTAAGAGCAGCAGCAGCAGTAGCAGTAAGAGCAACAGTAGAAGTAAGAGCAGCAGCAGCAGTAGCAGTAAGAGCAACAGTAGCAGTAAGAGCAGCAGTAGCAGTAGCAGTAAGAGCAACAGTAAGAGCAGCAGTAGCAGTAGCAGTAGAGGCAGCAATCAGTGAGCAGCAGTAGCAGTAGCAGCCATGCTAGGAGCAGCAGTAGCAGCATATCAGTAGAGCAGCAGTAGGAGCAGCAATATGCAGCAGTAGGCAGTAGCAGAGCAGCAGTAGTAGCAATAGAGCAGCATAGAGTAGCAATAAGAGCAGCAGTAAGCAGCAGTAGGAGCAGCAGTCAGCAGTAGCAGTAGGAGCAGCAGTAGGAGCAGCAATAGGAGCAGCAGTAGTAGAGCAGTAGCAGCAGCAGTAGAGTAGCAGTCAGGAGCAGCAGTAGGAGCAGCAGTAGGAGTAGCAGTAGGAGCAGCAGTAGGAGCAGCAGTAGGAGCAGCAGTAGGAGCAGCAGTAGGAGCAGCAGTAGGAGCAGCAGTAGGAGCAGCAGTAGGAGCAGCAGTAGGAGTAGCAGTAGGAGTAGCAGTAGGAGCAGCAGTAGGAGTAGCAGTAGGAGCAGCAGTAGGAGCAGCAGTAGGAGCAGCAGTAGGAGCAGCAGTAGGAGCAGCAGTAGGAGCAGCAGTAGGAGCAGCAGTAGGAGCAGCAGTAGGAGCAGCAGTAGGAGTAGCAGTAGGAGCAGCAGTAGGAGCAGCAGTAGGAGTAGCAGTAGGAGTAGCAGTAGGAGCAGCAATAGGAGCAGCAGTAGGAGCAGCAGTAGGAGCAGCAGTAGGAGCAGCAGTAGGAGCAGCAGTAGGAGCAGCAGTAGGGGAAGCAGCGCAATGACAGTAACAACAGTAGCATCGTCGTCGTCGTCGTCGTCGTCATTGTTGAAATCGGAGCGTTTCGATTTTCCAACAGCCGATTTTTAAAACTCTGATTTTGTACATGTATACAAAACATGCAAAATGTGCTTTCCTCTAAGCCAGCTTAACCGAAGAAGTTTGGTCAAAGTCGTTAATACTGAAAACTGTACCGTATTCCATAGCCTTACAGGCAATCCTTCCAGGGTGCCTTTTTTCCCTTCACTGAGAATCGTTCAAGAATTTTCTCCTTGACTTAAAAAGGAATGGAATTTGACAGAGTACACATTTTCATATGAGTGCTTGTATTGAACGGTTGAAAGAAATTATAATACCTGTTTCTGAAATGAAATTGAACTGTAGAAGAGTGTAGAAAAAAGGGCCTAGTGAGGTTGTCATGAATTTGATTATGTAGAATTATTATCGGTACCATGCTTTGGTTGGATAACACAGTGATATAACTACGCCCGTCTCCTCTCCCCTCACCTTCCCCCCAACTGCTAACGACCCCCCTTTTTCCCGATCATAAAATGTGTGAAAAAAATGCATTTGCAGTAGTGTGCTTTAAAGGTGATGCCAAAAAGGATGTTACCGATGTGGTGAATACACATACACACACACACATACACACACACATACACTCACACACACTCACTCATACACAGACATACACACGCGCGCGCACGCACACATACATATGCAACATTATATAGACAGAAATCCCAAATCCAACTTAAGCATCGCAGGGTATTTTCATAGTTCACTCATAGAAATAAGTTTGTGATGTAATGACTGTGGCCTCAAGGAAGGAAGAAAGAATAAAAATGTAAAATATTTTCCAAATGGCGAAGAAGAAAATGTACAAAATCAACAGAAATCCTGATGCTAGTATCTAATGGGATTGCTCCCTTAAGTCTGGTGTCTCGTCGCCCCTATTCGAGCCTTATCCAGAGACAGGACTACGTTTAATCAAAGTGAATGGGAAAATGTATAGTGGCACACTGCGGGAAGTTTCAGGAATGAGAGAGAGAGAGAGAGAGAGAAGAGACAGACAGACAGACAGACAGACAGACAGACAGACAGACAGACAGACAGACAGACAGACAGACAGGACCAGACAGACAGACAGACAGACAGACAGACAGACAGACAGAGAGGCAGGCAGGCAGGCAGGCAGGCAGGTAGGCAGGCAGGCAGGTAGGCAGGCAGAGAGACAGACAGACACACACACAGAGACAGGGAGAGACAGAGATAGACAGGGAGGTAAGGAGAGAGAGGAGAGATTGACCGAGAAGAAGAGAGAGAGAGAGAAGAAAAGAAATAGAGACAGGCAAATCTGCTCTATGTACAGAATCATACATTGTTTAGTTGTCCTAGAGAGAGATTGAAATGTCGATGATGTATTGTAGCTCGATATGAGTCATACATCTCTCTCTCCTCCTCTCTCCCTTACATCTGTCTATTCTGGTCTCTAACTGTCTCTCTGTGGTGTGACTGTCTGTCTCTCCTAGCACTTGCCTACCTGCCTGCCGTCCTACCTGCCCCTGTCCTGCCTGCCTGACCTGCACTCTCTGTCTGTCCGTCCTGTCTGTCATGTCTGTTGTTGTCTGTCTGTCTGTCTGTCTGTTCTGTCTGTGTCTGTACTTGTCTGTCTGTCTGTCTGTCGGTCGTCTGTCTCTGGCTCTTCTTCCATACTCTCTATCCTCTCTCTCATTCCTGAAACTTCCCGCAGTGTGCCACTATACATTTTCCCAGTTCAACTTTGATTAAACGTCTAGTCCTGTCTCTTGGATAAGGCTCGAATAGGGGAGCGACGACATGGACCCAGACATTAAGGGAGCAAATCCCGATTGAAGATACTAGCACTCCGGGATTTCTGTTGATGTTGATACATTTTCTCTTCTGCGCCATTTGCCGAAAATATGTTTACATCTTTATTTCTCCTTCCTTCCTTGACGGCCACGGTCATTTACATCACCAACATTATTTCTATGACGTGGAACTCAATGAAAATAACACCCTGCGCATGTCTTAAGTCTGGATTTGGATTTACTGTCCCTGTCTTATATATGATGTGCCACATATGTGTTATGTGTGCGTGCGCGCGCGTGTGTATGTCTGTATATGAGTGAGTGTGTGTGTATGTGTGTGTGTATATGTGTGTGTATGTGTATTCACCACATCGGTAACATCCTTTTTGGCATCACCTTTAAAGCACGCTACTGCAAATGCATTTTTTCACACATTTATGAGGGGGAAAAAGGGGGGTCGGGAGCAGTTGGGGGGAAGGTGAGGGGAGAGGAGACGGGCGTAGTTATATCACTGTGTTATCCAACCAAAGCATGGTACCGATAATAATTCTACATAATCAAATTCATGACAACCTCACTAGGCCCTTTTTTCTACACTCTTCTACAGTTCAATTTCATTTCAGAAACAGGTATTATAATTTCTTTCAACCGTTCAATACAAGCACTCATATGAAAATGTGTACTCTGTCAAATTCCATTTCTTTTTAAGCCAAGGTGAAAATACTTGAACGATTCTCAGTGAAGGGAAAAAAGGCTCATGGGAAGGATTGCCTGTAAGGCTATGGAATACGGTACAGTTTTCAGTATTAACTTGACGTTGAACCAAACTTTGTCGGTAAAGCTGACTTGGAGGAAAGCACATTTTGCATTTCTGGTATACATGTACAAAATCAGAGTTTTTAAAATAGGATCAAACACATATAATCCTGTTGGAAAATCGAAACGCTTTGATTTCAACAATGGCGACGACGACGACGATGACGACGACGATGCTACTGTTGTTACTGTCATTGCGCTGCTTCCCCTACTGCTGCTCCTACTGCTGCTCCTACTGCTACTCCTACTGCTGCTCCTACTGCTGCTCCTACTGCTGCTCCTATTGCTGCTCCTACTGCTACTCCTACTGCTACTCCTACTGCTGCTCCTACTGCTGCTCCTACTGCTGCTCCTACTGCTACTCCTACTGCTGCTCCTACTGCTGCTCCTACTGCTGCTCCTATCGCTTCTCCTACTGCTGCTCCTACTGCTGCTCCTACTGCTGCTCCTACTGCTATTCCTACTGCTGCTACTAATACTCCTACTGCTGCTCCTACTGCTACTCCTACTGCTACTCCTACTGCTGCTCCTACTGCTGCTCCTACTGCTGCTCCTACTGCTGCTCCTACTGCTGCTCCTACTGCTGCTCCTACTGCTGCTCCTACTGCTGCTCCTACTGCTACTCCTACTGCTGCTCCTACTGCTGCTCCTACCGCTTCTCCTACTGCTGCTCCTACTGCTTCTCCGTCTTGCTGCTCCTACTGGCTGCTACCTACTGCGGCTCCGTATTGCTAATTACTCACTATGACTTGACTCCTTATTGCTACTCCTACGGCTGCTTCCTATTGGCTGACTCCTACTGCTGCTCATATTGCTGTGCCTCCTCTTGCGCTCCTCACTGATACTACTCACTGGCTGCCTCCTATCTGCTGCTCCTTACTGCTACTCCTACTGCCTGCCGCCTATTCGCCTGCCTCATACTGATGCCTCCTACGGCTGCTCCTACTGCTGCTCACCTACTGCTACTCCTTATTGCTACTCCTAGCTGCTCGTGCTCACTCTTGCCACCCCTACTGCCTGTACTCCTATTCGCTGCTCCTATCTGCTACTCCTACGGCTGCTCCTACTGCCTGATCCTCACTGTGCTACTCCCTACTGCTGGACTCTACTGCCTACTCCTACTGCGCTTCCTGACTGCTGCTCATCACTGCTGTGCTTCCTACTGCCTGCTCCCTGACTGCCCGCTCCTTATTCGCTTACTCCTTACTGCTACGCCTACTGTCCGCGCTCCCCTACTGCTACGCTCCTATCTGCTCGATCCTACTGCTCTCAATACTGCCGCTCCTATGGCTCGTTTCCTACTGCTGCTCGTACTCGCTGCTCCTATTGCTTGCTCCTGTACTGCTTGTTTATCCCCATACTGCTGCTCCTATGCTACTCCCTCACTGACTTACTCCTATGCTGTTTACTACTCCTATTACTACTCCTATTGCCTACTCCTGACTGACGCCTCCTTACTGCTGCCTCCTACTGCTTGCTTTCCCTACTGCTGCTCCTACTGCCTGACTCCTACTGCACTGCTCTTACTGCGTGCTCCTTACTGCTGCCTCCTACTGCCTACTCCTCCTTACTGCTGCCTTACTGCTTGCCTCCTACTGCATACATCCTAACTGCTGCTACCTACTGCTTACTCCTACTGCTGCCCGCCTACTGCTACGACCTCCTATTGCTAATCCTATTGCTCACTCCTACTGCCGCTCCTACTGCCTGCTCCTACTGCTACTCTCTCCTGCTGCTCCTACTGCTAACTCCTCACTGCTGCTCCTACTGCCTGCTCCTACTGCTGCTTCCTACTGCTACTCCTACTGCTGCCCTACTGCTACTCCTATTGCTGCTCCTACTGCTGCTCCTACTGCTGCTCCTAATGCTGACTCCTACTGCTGCTCCTACCTACTGCTGCTCCTATTGCTACTCCTACTGCTGCTCCTACTGCTCCTCCTACTGCTGCTCCTACTGCTGCTCCTACTGCTTCTCCTACTGCTGCTCCTACTGCTGCTCCTACTGCTGCTCCTACTGCTGCTCCTACTGCTGCTCCTACTGCTGCTCCTACTGCTGCTCCTACTGCTGCTCCTACTGCTGCTCCTACTGCTGCTCCTACTGCTGCTCCTACTGCTGCTCCTACTGCTGCTCCTACTGCTGCTCCTACTGCTGCTCCTACTGCTGCTCCTACTGCTGCTCCTACTGCTGCTCCTACTGCTGCTCCTACTGCTGCTCCTACTGCTGCTCCTACTGCTGCTCCTACTGCTACTCCTACTGCTACTCCTACTGCTACTCCTATTGCTACTCCTACTGCTACTCCTACTGCTGCTCCTACTGCTGCTCCTACTGCTGCTCCTACTGCTGCTCCTACTGCTGCTCCTACTGCTGCTCCTACTGCTGCTCCTACTGCTGCTCCTACTGCTACTCCTACTGCTGCTCCTACTGCTGCTCCTATCGCTTCTCCTACTGCTGCTCCTACTGCTGCTCCTATTGCTACTCCTATTGCTACTGCCTTGCAGCTGTTGCTTTAATGTTTTGAGTTGGGAGATGATTTGCAACATAACTGAATAAGAACAAATGCACAACATTGAAAAAGTTAAAGTAAAATAATCTGTCATTTGTGCAAAGACGCAAGCAAACGATGACGATGAATGGAATTTTACGGTTTATCAGCCTCTGCGAGCTATGTATGGCAACTGATCACGAAAAAACAAACAAACGAGAACTGGTAGCGTAAGAGCAGGTCAAGTCACGATGTGCATATCTATTCGCCTCTTTCGAGTCGCTAGGGAGACGCAGTGGGTCAGTTCTTACCCCCCAGCCCCGAGGGGGAGAGCTAAGCTATTCTGGGAACCCGAGTCAGTAGTGACTCTGGCGTAGTTCGCAATGAATGCGTAATAAATTTGACCCTTCGCATTACAGCGTTGTGCCCAAAATAGCTCGTTCTGGATCCTATATTTTCCTTTTTTTTTACAGAAATCATTCAGATGTCAAAACTTGTTTCCATTTCAACACAAACATTTGTTCTATCGAAAAATGCTTATTTACTGCTTCATTAAGCGTAATTTATGAGTTGTGTGCGAAATAGTCTTAGAACTACTTTAACGGCGTATGTCAGGGAGCAGAGTGCTATCCCGCAAGCCTCTCGCGTGACCTCCTTATGAATATTCCGGACGGATTGGTTCCAACACGTGATATGAACTGTGCTAGAGACTCTTTCGCCGGCAGGCGTGGTCTCTAGTGGACTAGAATGGCGCTAAGCAAGCCAATACGCCAGCAGGTACACGAGACCGCAGTAACCTATAATCTTTGACCGCAGTGCAGGGAGAGATCCATACGTTACTCAACGTCACAAGACCCCGTTGGCCCGAGCAGCACGTTGTGTCGTGGTGTCGTTGCTACGTCTACAACATGCCTCTCTCCAACGTTCACGGCTGCCCGTTCCAGAACGATGGTTCAAATGTCAAATGAATGTTTGGGTTTCGTTGTCAGTCCACCTGACGTTTACGGGTCTTGCGTTCGATTCTCAAGAAGCTGGCTAAAATCGCTGGGACACAGTTAGGGAGGTATGAATGACGTTTCCCTTCTATGATACTGGTGTGACTTTCTCCTGTCGTGTTACTCAGGGGGGGAAGGAAGAGAGATATTGATGTGGGTGGATTGATTGGTGAGGTTTAGTTCTATGGAAGGAGTTGGGGGTGGAAAGGGCATGGAGATAGAATTGTCAGAGATGCAAAGTAACGTGTGGGTGAGACACTGCAGATTATTGTCTGGAAAGGAAGGACGTATAGAGACTACAGTGGTTAACGCACAGATAACATAAATCGCAAAGACACGCAATGATTATGCACAGGGAAAAATGATAGCAATGCGAGGAATAGAGATCAGTTAAGAAGTGTCCCCTTCTTGGTTTTAAGACCATGGATGGTAGTTTCGGCATCGGAAACGTTTCATCAGTCAGCAAGTTTCGAAGCTATGCCAACTACAAAATTATACTGTCGCAGTATTTGTCTCTACAAACAGGTCACTCATCATAGGATTGCTGAAAAAAACCCAGATCGAGGCAGCATCGAATCGAGGTGGAATTCTGCTCTTGAAAACGTAAAGCATGAATGTGCACACATAACTTTGAACGGTATTTAGTACGTCTTTAAAGAAAGG
This sequence comes from Theodoxus fluviatilis, assembly GCA_034096865.1. Classification (NCBI taxonomy): domain Eukaryota; kingdom Metazoa; phylum Mollusca; class Gastropoda; order Cycloneritida; family Neritidae; genus Theodoxus; species Theodoxus fluviatilis. The sequence goes on from JAWQFJ010018597.1 coordinate 17,918, forward strand.
GAAAGTAAAGGGTTTTGTTGTCTGGCAACTATTGATAAACTGATTTTGTGTCAGTTAAACGACAAAAGAATATTTAAATTTACACTACAGTTTGTGAAATAACCCAAACAACGAACATATCGACCAAAAGCAAGTCAATGCCATGTTCTCATGTCGACGAGGCCAACATTCTCTCCCTCTCTCTCTCTCTCTCTCTCTCTCTCTCACTCTCTCACTACCTCTTTCTCTCTCTCTTTCTCTCTCTCTCTTTCTCACTCTCTCTCTCACTATCTCTTTCTCACTATCTCTTTCTCACTCTCTCTCTCTCCTACACACTCTCTCTCACCCTCTCTCTCACCCTCTTTTTCTCTCTCCCTCTCTCTCTCTCTCACTCTCTCTCTCTCTCTCTCTCTCTCTCATTTCATCTCGGTACATTCAGGGAACAGACCGTGCTACTGTGGCATATTTGCTGAATGGACGTGGTACAGAAAAAAACTCGAAATGTTGCCGTGTTTATTCATTATTCTCTGTAGATTCAAACAAAGATAATGAACATGTCATCACGTCACACATATGATGAAAGAGGTTCACTGCTTTCGTGGTAAAGTCGAAAATCACGTCTGTTTTACTGTGTTGTATTTTAACCGATGTATATACCATTGAAATTTCCATTTACTATCCATCCAATCTTAATACATTCCAGTTAATAGAGGTGCTGTAAATGAGTCAGAAGTATGTACAAAATGTTTGGAAACAGCTGTTTTATACGCAATTTGAGACTACATGTCACGGTCAGATCCTATGGGGTGGCCTAAAATTCCTAAATTATTAGTTCCTAGCTTGTAAGCACCTATTTGTTTTATCAGTTCACAATTGTGATATCGAATGAGATAACAAAACGAAGCACGTGGAATCGCATTAGTACAACCAAAGATGTAAAATCTATTTGTAGATCGTTTAATGATACTGTTGTTATCTTAACGATGTAAGTCAACTGTTTTATGATGAAGGGTCGTCGGCCGAAATAAAGATAAATAAAAGAAATCTCTCTCTCTCTCTCTCTCTCTCTCTCTCTCTCTCTCTCTCCCTCTCCCTCCCTCTCTCTCTCTCTCTCTCCTCTTTCTCTCTCTGAGTGCATGTAATGTGATGTGCATTTCTCCCATGCATATCTTCTCTACGGTTGGAAATCAACCCTAGTCACAATGACCAAAGGGATTGGATACAGAGACAAGACCTCTCGTACAACAGGCAAGAAGAACCACTTCGATGCTTTCTTCAGTAGACAGAAACTCAAGATCAAAACTATTTCGGGATCTCTTCCAGCACCTCAACCATGGGTGGCCACAGCGTTTTGAAGTTCATAGACCAAAACTTTTCTTTTTAATTTCAAGGCGACTTCTTGATTGTTTTCAAACAATGGACTCAGTCAGTTTGCATTTTTTTTCCCAGACGTTCCTTCATGCATGATTTACAGCGGCGGTTTTCAGGATCAGACTGTATAACAATCGATGTTCTCGTATCAAAACTTGCTCTTGCAAACATCATGCTGGACTGCTCTCTAATCATTCCAATAAACGACATCAGTGTATTTTTAAATACTCAAAAATATTAATCATTTGTATATAACTTTGCTTTAGGAAAGATTATGTAAAACTTCTTCAGGAAGACTGGACGATTTTGGGCAACACACTCTTGGCCATTCTGTTTCAGATCTTCCCTGTCTTCCAAGGGCCCCTATCCACCCCTTTTGTCCACCCATCCCCTCCTCCGCCCCACCCCCCGGCCCCTCCGTCTCGCCTTACCGACCCCTGCGCCCCCACCTCTCCCCCCAGCCTCGAGGACCTACGCCCGTCTCTTTCAACCCCTGTCCACTCCATCCCACACATTATCTCCTTCCTCCTCCACCACGAATGCACGGAATGCACGCACTGCATGGGATACCCATTAAAAAGCGCGCATCAGCTTTTTGCGCCTGGGAGACAAAAAGGGCACTTCTTTTTTTCCTTGCAACGAGCCGCCACTCGTAAATCGGGCGTGGATGTCGAGGCAATCGCTGGCGATTTGCTGGAGGGGCGACAGGCAATGGCTGTGCACTTGCCCCCGT
>JAWQFJ010018598.1:0-25000 GCA_034096865.1 Theodoxus fluviatilis
TGTGTGTGTGTGTGTGTGTGTGTGTGTGTGTGTGTGTGTGTGTGTGTGTGTGTGAGTGTGTGTGTGTGTGTGTTTGTGTGTGCGCGTGCGCGCGTGCGTGCGTGCGTGCGAGTGTGTTAGTGTTATGCTTTATATAGTGTGTGAAGCGTGTTTTGTGTTTTGTGTACGATACGTGTGATTCTGCGTGCGTGTATGCTTCTCTCTCTCTCTCTCTCTCTCTCTCTCTCTCTCTCTCTGTCATGGTATACAGGGACCTTGGCAAATATCCTTTGTCTATTTCATATATCACCAAGGCGGTCAAATACTGGCTCAGGCTATCCACTGTGCCAATATCAAGACTCCCAAAACAATCATACCTCATGTTAAAGAATGCTAATATTCCAATTAATGCTAACTGGTTAGAACACATTAAAAACTGCCTGTGCCAGTCAGGTTTTTCTTACGGATGGCTAAATGAAGGTGTTGGCAACAAAAGTGCCTTTTTGAAGCAATATAAGCAAAGACTTAAATAATGCTGGTACCAAACATGGCATGATAAATGTACACCTAGTTCTAGGAACCACTGGTACTCATTACTTAAATGTCATTTTGGTCTAGAAGAGTATTTGTTTAGCCTTACCATTAAAATGTTTCGGTATGCATTTGTTAGATTTCGCTTTGGAATCAACAATCTGCAGACAAATCAGCAGTTTGTAAATCGACACCACTAAAATGATGTGTGCATTTTGTACAGTCACCGAGATTGAAGATCACTTTATCTTACATTGCTCTGTCTATAACGAACTTCGAAAGAAATAACTTGAGAGGTACTTCAGAGAAATTCACACAATAGCTGTATTATTTAGTACAGGGAGAAGACCCCACAAAAACAAGAGACGTAGCTATGTAGGCCTATATTTACTACGCCTTAATTCTCAGAGAACAGAAGATTTGATTGGAACGAGAATTTCGTGCATCACCATGGCCAGAAACAATAGATTTTGCGACATGCTGTTGTTGCTGTTGTTGTTGCGTACCAGGGCTAAACACTCCCAGGATCACCCAAGTGGGTGAGATGATTGCGTGTGTGACTGTTTTTGAACACCCCGCCGGGATTGTTCTTAATTAATGTTTGGTAAATGTATGCGGCATTTTATTGCTCGCACAGGAAATCAAAATATAGAGATTTGTTGTGAATGTAGTGACATTAGACTTGATACACCGTTTGAAATGAGAAATTCTTTAGATGTCGTTACCAATGATTACGGCCTTGCGCCTTCCTGTCTTGGTTTTGATTTGTGTATCATTAATGGTTGTGTTGATGGGGATAGGGATGGAAATTTATAGCAACAGTTCATCAACGAGTAATAGTGTAATTAATTACTTTTTGGTTTCGACGGAGTTGGTGAAGCATTGTGAAACCCTGTTCGTTAAAGAGAATGTAGGTCTATCTTTGCTTGGAATTATGGTTTGAACGTAGACCTATTTTACCTACGGATGCTGTCCAGATTCTTAGTGAGTAAATAATATGTATGGGATTTCGATAGATCGAGGCAGTACTGTGTAAGGCTTTGGTGCTTAATTGGTGTTGAACAATCGGGTCTGAATGACACCGTTAGTAAGGTTGACATGATCATTCATGTTTCAAAAGATACATTTAGTAGTTGTTTGCGCCGCGCAGCCGAACCTCGAGGAGGCGTTTCATGTGCGGGGAAAATAGGCACAGTCAACCATGGTTTGACAGCGTCAGCGTTGTAGGTAAGCAAAACTTATGGCTCCTCTTCCACCTTTACACTCGCACGAATGCTATTTCACTGAAGCAGTTGCACATGAATGAAAGAAATGCTTATCAGAGATTAATCAAGGAAAGGACAAATGTGTATGGAACAAGCATGATATCTGCGTTACTTTCTAGTTTGCCTAATTCAGCTGTTTTTTGGAGGGAAGTACGGAAAATGAATTCCAAAATCTTTGTAGTGACCTGTTAATCAAGGGGGAAAAAACTGTACAGAAAAAGCATGATATCTACGTTACTTTCTAGTTTACTTAGTTCAGCTGTTTTTGGGGGGAGGTACGGAAAATGAATTCCAAAATATTTGTAGAGTGTCCAAGTAAGATTGATGTTTGTGTGATAGGGTGCACCTATCACCAAGTGTATTGTATATCTACTGTGTTCATCCTGTATTCAGTTATCCCTGCTTCTGCCTCTTCCCACCCCATATCATGTGTCAGACCTCTCTGTGTGTCAGACCTCTCTCCAACCCCCCTTCCCCATCCTTTGTGTAAGGCAAGCTGACCAGCTGACCGCTCTGGGACCCCTCCTCTGCTGTGGTCTGATTGTTATTGCAGCTGCCCTGTCAGTCACTCGTTACATTAGCGTGACCCTCGGCTAGTGAACCGCTCCCCACTCTGGCATCTGAATTGTAAAATGTTGACTATAAATCTGATGTTTTCCCTCAAGTAAGACAGCTACTTGCAACGGCATGTGATTCATTCAATACACTGTGTTATGCTGAATGAGGCAACATTTGTAAGAAGTCATTTCAAAGTATGTTAAATTAAGTAATCTCTCTTTTCTGCCAAATGGAAACACAACCCAAGAACCAGGGTTAGAATCTGGGAAATAAACTACACCCTGGCTCCTGTGAGGTCCGTGCATTCCCTTGTTAATTGAATACCATCAAGCCTCGAGCTCCTCACCACTCGAACCTCAACCACCGGCTTTTGTCCACCATCTTCACATTTGGCGCTGCAGAGCAGGGTGAGACCTCGTGCTGTTACTACAACTACCATCGGAGCCTGACGCTTTCCACAGAGGAAACAACTAAGAACTACTGCCGCCATTTCGCCATCGGACGCCTCCAGTTTGAAGTATCCGCCATCTCTGCCACTCTCCAGACTTGGCCTCAACCTCCGCCTTACCGACAGGAAATTGTTCAGTGCCGCCATTCAATGCACGGCCTCCTCCGTAACCTGCCATCTGCCACCGATTCCTCGTTATCGCTGGAGCACCCCTGCCCCAACATCGCCGTGAAGTAAAGCCACAACATGAAGCTGCCTCTGCAGGGGCACCCGTCCAACTTGCCCTTGGTGTGACCGGAACCACAAGCCAACCCCCCTTCGCCCCAGGATTGCAGACGCATTCCACGGAACGCTAGAACAACGGCTGGCCTTCCACCCGCCCGCCTCCAGAACTCATTCCCGTCAAAGACATTTTGGTATTTTGTGACAGTCGTTTCGTTTTTCGTGCTGAGAGACAATGAACAGTGCTCTGAGAAACATGAATGCAATTCTCTTCTTTGGAATGGACACTCTCATTGCAAGTAATTAATTTGTTTATTATGTCATGCGACATGGATGCCTATCCATTTTGAAGTCACGAACAGTTGTTTCACATTGAAGTTGTGCTTAACACTTGAAGTGTCCACCCGCCCCAGAGTTGAGTAAGGCGAATGAGACCGTCACATCATGAGTGCCTGTCAAATACAACCTATGATTCTGAATGTGTGATCTCATGTCAGACAACATTGTCAGTGTTTATTTTTGTCCTGCTCGATTCATAGATTTCAGATGTACTTTGGGCCCTGATAATCGTCAGCCTTAGTCACATTTGTTGGTCAAATACCAGTCTTTGAACATAACGAGCGAGTGTTATTTTTTCTTGTACGTCATGGTTGAATGTACCTTGGATTTTGGTCAAATACCTGCCTCGGATTCATTCTAGTGAAAGGTCACGCCATGAACTGTGTATTTTGTTGTTTCAATCAGTGCGGACACTGATTCAATTTCACATAGGGGCATGTGATAGGGTGCATCTATCACCAAGTGTATTGTACATCTACTATGTTCATCCTCTATTCAGTTATCCCTGCTTCTGTCTCTTCCCACCCCCTATCCTGTGTCAGATCTCTGTGTGTCAGACCTCTCTCCAACCCCCCTTCCCCATCCTTTCTGTAAGGCAAGCTGACCAGCTGACCGCTCTGGGACCCCTCCTCTGCTGTGGTCTGATTGTTGGTGCAGCTGCCCTGTCAGTCACTCGTTACATTAGCGTGACCCCTGGCTAGTGAGCCGTTCTCCCACTCTGGCATCTGAATTGTAACATTTTGACTATAAATCTGATGTTTTCCCTCAAGTAAGACAGCTACTTGCAACGGCATGTGATTCATTCAATAGACTGTGTTATGCTGAATGAGGCAACATTTGTAAGAAGTCATTTCAAAGTAAGTTAAATTAAGTAATCTCTCTTTTCTGCCAAATGGAAGCACAACCCAGGAACCAGGGTTAGGATCTGGGAAATAATCTACACCCTGGCTCCTGTGAGGTCCGTGCATTCCCTTGTTAAGGGGAACGGCACACAGACGAGAGAGACCACTGCCACCACGGTCTAGAGAGACCACTGCCACCACGGTCGAGAGAGACCACTGCCACCACGGTCTAGAGAGACCACTGCCACCACGGTCTAGAGAGACCACTGCCACCACGGTCTAGAGAGACCACTGCCACCACGGTCTAGAGAGACCACTGCCACCACGGATCTAGAGAGACCACTGCCACCATGGTCTAGAGAGACCACTGCCACCACGGTCTAGAGAGACCACTGCCACCACGGTCTAGAGAGACCACTGCCACCACGGTCTAGAGAGACCACTGCCACCACGGTCTAGAGAGACCACTGCCACCATGGTCTAGAGAGACCACTGCCACCACGATCTAGAGAGACCACTGCCACCACGATCTAGAGAGACCACTGGTCCAGGCCATTATCATCAGGCCTCGGACCAGCCAGGAGCTCCTGTACCCATGGGTTAATAAAGTTGTGGAAAGCAGCTACGACTTGTCTCATACCTGCGCCCTTCTACCATCAAGCCTCGAGCTCCTCACCGCTCGAACCTGAACCACCGGCTTTTATCCCACATCTTCACATTTGGAAAGATTACTTTTGTAACCTTTTATTCGTACATGATAGTGGAAGAGTGCAATCGATAGAAGGAAATTTTGGGTTGTATGGTGGAAGCTGAATGGTCATTTCTGGATTTTGATATAACAAAAGATGAAGTTTAAAATGTTATTGGTTAATTAAATTGAAGCAGGTTAGCAGGGGTTGACGAGATAACAACGGAGGTGATAAAATGCATGCCAGTCTATGGTACATACTTTGACATCGCTGCTTAATGTTGTGTTTTCCAAGGGACAATATCCAGATCCTTGGAAACATTCTATTATTTTACCCATTTTCAAGAAGGGCGATCCATTTGTTCCTGATATCTATATCGTTATATATAATACCAGTATTCTCAGCAAAGTTTTCACGTCTATACTAACAGACAGAATAATTTCTTGGGCAGAGGCTAACGACGTCATAGTTGAGGAACAGGTAAGGTTTCGCAAAAGTTACTCTACTGTAGACACTATTATTTGGTCTTCATTCTGTTTTCCAGCGTCATTTAGGGAGAAAAAGACATGTGTTCGCAGTTTTCGTTGACTTCAAACAGGCTTTTAATGCAGTCAACAGAGCAGCACTTTAGGGAATACCTTATTTGCAATGAATGAGAGGAAGGTTTTCGAAAATGCTTCGAACAAGGCAAGTATATTTACAGGGGATATGTAAGGTTAGATGTAATGATTGCAACTCGGAGCCTCAAACAGGGCTGCAAAATGTCTCCGATAAGTTATGCTTTATTAGTGAATTATGTAGCAAACACAGTGGAAAACATGGCACCCAGATACTGATTCACAGTGTTGTTATTTACTTACTTCTTTTTGCAGATGATTTCGTACTCGTTTCTGACACTGTAGTTGGTTTGCAGAACCAACTAATTTCTCTGAAAAGGGGCGCTGATGCTGTTGGTCTAACGGTAATTCGGGATACACATAAAAGGTATTTAGGAATGGGGGTTGTGGTTCTTGGGTAATGAGACGTTGGAAGTTGTTCCTGAGTACATGTATCTGGGATCCTTTTTTACTACTAGATCATCTTGTAATTTGCTCCAACTTGATATTGTGCAGAGAGCGAAAGCCAGTGCAACCCAGGTTACGAGATGTGTGAGAAAGTTGCAGTGTTTGTCGCCAGATGTCTTTTACAGAATGTTGGACGCACAAGTGTTTAGCACAGTGTTGTATTCCTCGTGCAGAAGTTTTGGGACGGTATAATTGAATGTGTACATTTGCAGGTATTGAAGATATTATTGAATTTGCCCGCCCATTAAGGCACTTAACTTGATTGTATATGGGGAAGCTGGCAGGTATCCACTTTATGTAAATGGCGTTATACGTTCATTGCGATACTGGCTGCGAATAGCCTACTTCAAGTGGAAACTTCACGATATCAGCATATTATATATAAAATGCAAATGAACCTAACCAAGAGAACTGAACATATAGAATAAACCGGCTGTTACGTAAGTATGGTTTCGAACACATGGGGGTAAATCAAACAGTACAAAATGAAAGGGAATTGATTGAGAAACCAAAACGATGTATTGTCCTCGAATACTGTAAAGACAGGATGCATGCATTGTCAGGTAGCTCAAGATACTCCTTTTATCGTCAGATAAATTTCAGGCGGGGAAAAGAAGTGCACCTGTGTGCATAATTTAAAAAAAAACTTTTCGAGATGTGCACACCCAATACCGTTGGGATTCAGTGAACTGTTCTAACCCAAATTACGTTGCAATCGAGACGTCAAATATGAATTGTATAGCTTGTATTATCCAGCTTGTTTGGGAGAATTTGAATGCGAATTTCATTTACTCTACGTTTGTTCTGTACATGAAGACCTTAGACATATATATTTACATCACATTCCCGATTTTAGTAAAGTATAACATTTATTTCTGCTAATGATATTACTACAATAAGATCGTTAGCAATGTATTTGTACCATACTTTCAAACGAAGACGTGAAGGCATTCAAGTTGTCAATGCCGATGTATTTTGCATGTAAAAAAATTAATGTTGATAGACCGGAGGCCTTACAATTAAACCAGTTCGTTTGTCCCGTCCCCCCCCCCCCCCCCCCTCCACCTCCCGCCCCCCCCCCCCTCTGTCTCTCTCTGTCTCTCTCTGTCTCTCTGTCTCTGTCTCTGTCTCTGTCTCTGTCTCTCTCTCTCTCTCTCTCTCTCTCTCTCTCTCAACAATGGTCGTTGCACAATATGAACCCCAAAGTGTTTTTTCGACTTTTCGACTCACAAGTTCAACCCTCATTATTCATGTATGGTGCTGAATTGTGGGGCCTTCAAAAGCAAGAGATAATTGAGAAGGTACATGTCCTTGCGTGCAAAAAGTTCTTGGGATTAGACTATAGAACACCAAACCATTTTGCATATGGAGAGCTAGGTAGATACCCTTTACTAGTAAATAGCACAATGAAAGCGGTAACATACTGGCTCAGATTGTCCAAAATCTCAACCCTGACTACCGAGCCAAGCGTACATGATGCTATAGAATTCACAAATCCCAGATAATAAGAGTTGGTAGTGCATTGTGAAAGACACTGTGCAAACTTGGTTACTCATATGTATGGATGAATGGGGAGTATCGAATGTGAGACCTTTTCTAATACAGCTGAAGCAAAGACTGCAAGACTGCTATCGACAGCTGTGGGATGAGAATAACCGTACTAGCGAAAGATTTTCACGCTACTGTACATTTAAAGATATATTTGGCCAAGAAAAATATTTCGACATCATTACAATTAAAAAATTCTGGGATGTATTCATCCGTTTCCGATTAGGAATCAACGATTTAAAAGCAAATCGACGTTACAGACTTGATGAAATAGGAAATCTTACCTGTCCATTCTGCAACACATTCGAAGATGAAATACATTTCCTGTTTGATTGTGATGCATACAGAAAGATAAGAGAAAAGTATATTGAACGCTATGTACACCCAAATAAAAGAAGACAGTACGGTGAGCTCATGAAGGGAACAAGCAACCGTGCAACCAGGAACATAGCGATGTATATTTTTTATGCATTGAAAGCTAGAGAAGAAAAAAATATGGGAGCTGAAACTGAAAAACAGATGTAAAAACATTTTCAGATGTTAACAGAGCTCACAGCGATTGTTGAAGGTGCAATGAAACGTACCTATGTCCATCGACATATTGTGATACATTTAGTAATGACTACTGCTGTTCAGATGGCTGTCGGCCAATGATCAAATTCCCCCCCCCCTCTCTCTCTCTCTCTCTCTCTCTCTCTCTCTCTCTCTCTCTCTCTTTCTTGTTTGTGTGTGTGTTTTTGGGGTCTGCGCTTGTGTGCATGCTCTGTGTGTGTGTGTGTGTGTGTGTGTGTGTGTGTGTGTGTGTGTGTGTGTGTGTGTGTGTGTGGTTTGCAAGCTCGTGAGTCTATGAGTTTCTACGTTTCCACCCATCACCGGAAATCCTGAGAACGTAGTACACTGTTACCCGTCTGTTCTCAGCTTTAAAAAGTTGCATTCATTTGAGAATAGGAAAGGGAGACACATCATCTGAGTACAAAACTGACCTTCGCCTAACTCATGCAGTCGCAGAAAATAGAACTCGTGTGTCAGTGACAGTCATATTACTTTTGATTACATGCAGCTCTGCACGCCCTGTAGATTTGTTTTAAGAAATCTTTGTAGCTCTCTAGTGGGGGTCCTTCAGCCCTTTGCGTTCCTTGCCTGAAGGGTTGAAGCATCGAGAAGGCCAGGTGGGAACAGTCAGCCACCAACCGCAGATCCTCGAGAGCAGCATCTATACAGGAACTCAAGCGTATCGAGGCTGAGTGACTGCTAGCTCTTGACGACCATCAAAAGACGCCTGCGAAAATGGTCCATTGCAGTGCCCATTGAATTGAGCAAAGCTGTAAATTGCCCTCGTCGTCACAGGATCACACACACATCAAGGCACAAACGCACACACACACACATGCACGCAAAACACAAAGGCATACGCGCACGCACGTATGCACACAAACACAAAAGCACACGCATACACTCTTGTACGCACTCGCACACACACACACGAACACACACACACACACACACACACACACACACACACACACACACACACACACACATGCACTGACAGAGAGAGACTTAAATACACAGATTAACACACACAGACATACCGGCACGTGCGCACTCGCGCCATAACTGGACAAGCAATATTTTCACTCAAGTTGTCCAGTTTCTGTTTATTGGCACGCGTGAATCTAGAATAGATAAATAGGCTTGTGTTATATATATATATATATATATATATATATATATATATATAGAGAGAGAGAGAGAGAGAGAGAGAGAGAGAACTGAACTGAACTGAATGTTTATTCATAGGCCGACTGCCCGTTGAACTACATACATGTATATAACAATAATTCATCAGTGTGGGAAAAAATCCACATGTTTGGATATTCAAACAAAACACCACCATAATCATCAGCAGTACAGTCAAAGCAGATTCAATACAAGGTTCACATGTTTCTTTTTTCCTCTCTGAGTTTCAAGGCATAGAAAATGTACATGGATACATCGAATGTTAGTGCATTTCAGCAACCAACGGCAGTCTCTCATTTTATTCACACGCACGTATTCTTTTATATATTTATCTCTTAATTCACTGTAAGCATTGCAGTATAAGAGAAACAAGAAGGGCAAAGCCCATATGACTCACGTGCTTGACCTTGACCTTTACATGACCTTGACCTTCAGATGACCTTCAAGGTCAAGGTCAAACAACTAAACCTACCAATGACATCATACACAAAGAAATGCTTTACACATTTTTCCTACCAAAATACATGTGACCTTGATCCAAGGTCAAGGTCATCCAAGGTCATGCAACACAAAGCTGTTAATTCAAGACATAGGAAGCACAGTGGTGCTTATTGGCACTTTCTACCATGAGATATACTCATATAGTCACTTTTAGTGGTTCACTACCCCATTTTGGTCACATTTCATAAGGGTCAAAGTGACCTTGACCTTGATGATATGTGAACAAATGTGTCTCATGATGAAAGTATAACATGTGCCCCACATAATTATTAAGTTTGAAACAGTTATCTTCCATAGTGCAGGGTCAAGGTCACTTCAAAATATGTATACAATCCAACTTTGAAGAGCTCCTGTGACCTTGACCTTGACGCAAGGTCAACCAAACTGGTATCAAAAGATAGGGCTTGCCTTGACCTATATACCACTTGTAGCTAAGGTCGCCATTCTCAAGAACGTGGGAGAAAATTGGGAAAATGTGAAAAATGACTGTTTTTGAGACCACATTTATGGCTCCTGTGACCTTGACCTTGAAGCAAGGTCAAGTCACTATGTATGTTTTTTGAGGCCTTGTCATCATACACCATCATGCCACATTTGGTGTTGATAGACTTAATAGTCTCCGAGAAAAATCCAACGTTTAAGTTTTTTACGCCCGGACGGACGGACGGACGGACGGACGGACGACACGGCTCAGTACATAGACTCACTTTTGCTTCGCATGTGAGTCAAAAATGATTTTCATCTTCCAACACGTTACAGAATGGGCAGGTTAGCTCGTTTGCTTCACCGTGATTATAGCGTTGGTTAATTCTTAATGAGTTCGTTTCAAGTCTGAATCTGATGAATGCGTCTCTAAATTTCTTAATGGTTAGAAAGGTAAAGTATTTTTCTTGACCCAATACGTTTTTGAAGGCAGAATATAGTGCAAATCTTTGACTTTTGCGATTTAGTTCATCCCAAGATTGTAGAAAGCAGTCTTGTAGTCTTTGTTTGAGTTGTGTGAGAAATCTTGCCTCATTCCCAACCCCTCCATTCAGTCACACGTAGGTGAACCCTAATTTACATAAGGTGTTGTTTTTTACAATACTAGACCAATTTTTACCATCATGGACATGTGATTTTTGTAGCATTACATTAGCTTGTCTAGGTAATCTATGTGGTAACATTCTGGACAGTCTCATCCAGTATTTTACTGCTCGGATAGTGCTATTAATAGCCAGAGGGTACCTGCCAAGTTCTCCGTACACAAAGTGGTTAGGTGTTTTAACGTCTAAACTCATGAACTTTTTACATGCGAAGAGATGTACTTTTTCGACTTTGTCATGATTCTCCAGGCCCCAGATTTCTGCACCATATAATAGGCAGGGCTGCACTTGTGCATTAATAAGCCTAAAGAATACATCAGTGTTTTTGTTGCGGAGGGCCCACATAGTTTTCCTTAACTGGACAGCCCTTTGTTTGCCTTTAATGGCAACTTCTGCTGTAGCAGCTGTGGAAAGTCGGGTAGAAAAGGTATAACCTAAATAATTGTATTTGTTTACCACATCCAATCGTGTATGGCTAAGGTACCATCTTTCGCTCTCGGCTAAGTGTCCACCTTTTCTAAATACCATGACCTTAGTTTTTTTCTGTATTGACTGTAAGACCAAGATATGCTGAAATTGTCGTCAGGGAGTTCAACTGATGTTGTAGTCCACTGGGTGTGGACGATAGCAATGCTATATCGTCTGCGAATAGTAAAGCGAAGATCTCATCTGCGTCCGGTACCATTTGTATACCATGCTTCCCGTGGGCTCCGATGTAATCTGCCACGGTGTTGATGTATAGGAGAAAAATGGACGTGCTCTCTTTTGCACCCTGTTTCACACCGACCTGACAAGGAAAGAACTCGCTAATCTGATGGTTCCAACGGACGCAAGACTGAACATTTGAATACATAGCTTTCATCATTTTAGTGAATTTCGAAGACAATCCACTACCCTGTAGTATCCTCGAAAGTTGTCCGTGATCGACAGAGTCAAACGCCTTCTTGTGAGAGAGAAAGAGAGAGAGAGAGAAAAAAAGACAGAGAGAGAGAGAGCAAAGACACAGAGAGAGAAAAATACAGAAAAAGACAGAGAGAAGAAAAAAGACAGAGAAAAAAGACAGAGAGAGAGAGAGAAGAGACAGAGAAAAAGACAGAGAGAGAGAGAGAGAGCGAGAGAGAGAGAGAGAGAGAGAGAGAGAAGAGACAGACAGACAGAGAGAGAGAGAGAGAGAGAGAGAGAGAGAGAACTGAACTAAATACACTTTATTCAACAAGGGAAATCCATGAATTCGACGCAGCTGCCTGCATAATCAGCCCTTAGTTAACTCCCCACCGACTCACTCAATCTCACCTTCCCCAAAAGCAACTCAATAACAATCAGTCACAAAATGAATGTCTTGAATTCGTGGTAACCGTAAACCACATATTAATCACGAATGCAGGAGCAGGCAAAAAACCGTTTGAATTTGCTTTATGACGATATTTGCAACAAGAGGAAAAAAATTACTCTGCGTGACGTCGGGTTAACTTTGTCGTGGCATTCTGATCTGTTCAAACGAAGGACACAACGTCAAAGGAAGAAGTCTTTTATTCTGGCTCCAGTAAGTACTTTTCACAGTCTACACAATAACACATCTGTTTAGACTTGGAGGTTTTCCTTGTACTTCATGCCAGCGTTATGTTTGTCCGATTTGTCATCACTATCTGATGAGAAACTGTCACCACGAGTTGATGCGATAATGAGGTAGAAAATCGTTTTTATATGTTTCGGCTCAATGACGTCTAGTAGAGACAAATGGTCGCTTTTAATATGATATAAGATTCTGGTGTATGTGTAAATGACTGTCTTGTTCAAATCGCTGCGCGAATTTGTAGAAGCAAAAAAAGTGGACAAAGAAACTTTGGAGAGGACTCTTTCGAGTGTGTCGCTTCATGGAAGCGCTGACTGGATGCGAACATCCCAGTGTTCACTTTGCAGTAGACTCCACCACCACCACCACCAATTCTATATAAACGTCAGACTTTTTTTGTCTCTCGCTGATGGACGTTGGGTTCCGCTTTTCCCTCTGCATTCCTCTCTCTTGCTTTGACGGTACAAAGTTATTTACAGGTGTTTAGTGTCGAACCTTATCTAGTGCTAAGTTTTAGTCAGAAGACCGTTAGGTCACGGATGTTTTCAAGTTTGGTCATTGTAAAAGCAATGTAGTTGGACTTACCAGCTAAACTAAACAAAACAAACAAAAAGCAAATTATCACACACACACACACATGCACGCACGCACGCGCGCGCGCACACACACACACACACACACACACACACACACACACAGGCCTATTATAGTAGTAATTCTCCATGCGACTGCAGAAAAACATTGGCGAAGGCATGATTCATTAATGATGCTAAAGATGTTAGATTTGTACGAGTATAGGACACTGATGATCGTAGATAACCAGGCATCATAGTTCTTACATTGTGATTGTGCTCTTTTATGACAAAGTAATAGACTGTCAAAAGTCCGGTAGGTCTAGACTTAGAGAAGAACAATACAACGTGAGCAACGTCTCGAGTCCTTTCAGTTCTGTTCTATGAAAGTCGCTGCTGTTAGCAGAAAGTGTAGAGAAAACAAAATTATCTGACTATCATAATTCCAGTGTAGATTCGCCAAGGAAATAGTCTGCTAAGACCTCGGTATTTTTTTCAGTTGGAGTCAATAACAAATAAACTTGGCCAAATCGTTCTCAAACAAAGTGAAAGGGAACGAAGAGATGTGGGCTACTCGTTGCTGTTATTCCAGAGCCGTTCCCTGGAGGTGGAAGACAAGACCAGGCTCGAGATTTAAACAGAACTAAATTGGTGAATCCTTGCATAGTTTTGAAATGTATTGAATTGAAGATCCTCAAAACTCTATCCCCCTACCCTTTCTCCTCTTGTTCATTCAGCGAGAGATGGAGTTGAGCGCCTTGTTGACAAAAATAAATGTCCTTTATTTTCCCACAACGCTTTGCTTCTCGAGCGCGTCGCTTCTCGGTTTCCTAGCACTAGGGCGAAAGTTTAGTTGGGAATTTCCGACGATCTTCTGCTCCGTGTCTTTATATAGGGTCTTGAACTTTGAAGATCACGATCAAGTCCTAAAAACTCTCTATAACTCCCTGTAACAATCGCAACGCACACTGCAGTATAGATGATGTGTAGATTTGGTCAACTGCACGATCGTGTAACGATGCATTCATCTCGTCTGAAAGTACGATAAAAATACACATAATTTACAGGTCAAGATGTAATCATCGTGTGATGGTGATCGCCATTCTTCATTTGCCGAATTACTATTAGGGTGAATTTTGAAGGGACGGGCCATTACTTGATTAGAAGACTAAGATGGGAAACTCACTTGTACATGATGTATAGAGCACGCTGTTTGAAATGCGGAAGTGACGTCACGGCACGTTAGCTCAACGCAAAGTTTACAAGCAAATGCAATGAGCTACACCGAAGATCTTGTACAGACACGATCTTTGGTTATTCCTTATTTTACCATTTAGAAAAAAAAGCGAACTGACCTGCTGATGTTTTTCAGTGTTTCTAATGAGATAGCGCGAAATAGAGTGATTCTGAGTGATTAAGCGATTTACATGAACCCTGGCTCTCTCTCTCTCTCTCTCTCTCTCTCTCTCTCTCTCTCTCTCTCTCTCTCTCTCTCTCTCTCTCTCTCTCTCTCTCTCTCTCTCTCTCTCTCTCTCTCTCTCCCCAAAGTAGCTGATCTCACCAAAACCCTCAAAGCCACCACCACTACACACCTGACTACAAAATCTTTTTCATTTCTAGTTAGCGGAAACGAAACTCACAATGCAGCCTAGACTCAAAAGGAATACGAAACACTCACCTCAGTGGCATCAAACATATTTCCCGAAGCGAAATCCGCTTCATTGCCCTGCCATTTCACAAGCGTTCCGCTGACCACTTTAACAGATGCAACGCAGCCATGGAGCACGTGGCAAAGAAAAGGCAAAATGTGCACTATGTCACCATGTGCTCCAGCAACAACACAAGCTACACAACTGATGGCAAACAACTTACTAATGACAGCAATATCAGGCTTGCCAAAGTCATCAAAACGTTTCTACAACTCTCCTCTCCAACAACGAAAACACCACAACCTGAAGCACGAGTACATACCACTCAAAAACTCTCAGCTCTCCTGCCAACACCATCCTTCCCACCAGTTCAAACGCACACAACACAACAGCGCAGACGGACCCTTCTTCCAACACCGAAATCGCACCCACCAACAGAAATCCCTTCACTCCATGCACTTCCTCTCAATACAACATTCATGACAAACCAGAATCCAGGAAACCACAGACATGTACACACCACTCAAGATAGAACAAACGTCCTTCCCACAAGGGAAGTTTCACACGGAAATTCACTGTTCCTCAGATCTGCACATCCGCCTCCCCCAGATCTGCACATCAGCCTCCCCCCAGATCTGCACATCAGCCTCCCCCCAGATCTGCACATCAGCCTCCCCCCAGATCTGCACATCCGCCTCCCCCCAGATCTGCACATCCGCCTCCCCACAGATCTGCACATCAGCCTCCCCACAGATCTCTGCACCTGCACCAGACTCAAGAAAATAGAACCTTCACAGACCACCATGCTTCTCCTCAAACCTTCACTAAGGCTCACCATGGTAACATTCCTTATCCAATGTTCCCACCTCCTGAAATGGCACCTTTTGGAAACAATGTTTTCCTTTCGCCCTATGAATATGCATTACCACATTTTTCATACTTCAGATCACTTCCACCCTTGCCTCCTATAAACTGGAGGCATCCCAACACTCATCCAGCATATATGATGTCGTAATGTCAAATTTTCGTCCACACGTCCCCAAACCGAGAGGTTTCTTCCGTCTCCTTGACTGACCAGCTCCATTGTCTTCATACGACTTGCAGTTTGAGATAATCTTTGAATGGTCATTGTAAATGATCCTTGTATACCATTTTATAGGATCATTTATACTCATTTGTTGATATCGTGTTTGATATTAGCAAAGCTTTATTGTCTTATATACATATAATATATATAGCATTTTTTATTATTATTATTATTATTATTATTATTATTATTATTATTATTATTATTATTATTATTATTATTATTATTATTATTATTATTAATGCGGTTTGTATTTGTATTCATTACTGTGTCTATTTGAGCTTAGGTATTTGTATATCGATTATCTGTCTATATCTGTTTATATCTATATATTTACTCGCATTAATTGACGTGATTATTTTCTTTACGTTTCTTGTATCGTTCCTGCCTTTCATAATGCAGTCTGGTATATCACTAGGCCACCTCAACGTGTATCATCTTCCGAACAAAGTCACAGATATATGTGCTCTTTTACACCAATATGATTGCTATGATTTTGATCTATCAGAAACAAGACTCAAACCCTACATCCCTGACACAGCAGTAGAAATTAATGGGTATAACATCATCCGAAAAGACGCTAAAAGCAAAGGTCAAACTGGTATAGCAGTATACATTCACCATTCCATTCATGGGAATATTTCTCGCCGTGCGGATCTCGAATCTTCACAGATAGAGTGTTTATGGCTAGAAATGAAGCCTTCAAAAGAATCTTCATTCCTTATCGGCTATCTCTGCAGAAACCCTGCTTCCACCTTCACATGGTGTGAAGCTTTCAATGCAATGATGGACACAGTAACCCAATCCAACAAAAAAAATCATAATGGAAGATTTCAACATCGATTTGTTCAAACCTCAGCATACATGGAAATCTACCATCTCGTTATTAGGACTCAAACAAGTGGTCGACATAGCCACAAGAGTGACCCATGACTCATCCACTCATAGACCATATATACACAAACAATGAAAACTTCTTGACAAGTATGACTTGACATATGCCTCTTGATTCCTTGAGGAACATAGGGCAGCAACAACACTCCTCCAACGTACACGGTTCTGGCAGGTCCTCTTCAACTCCGCCCATGTCATTCTGATGGCCTTTACTTCAGCGTCGACACTCCTACGCCAAGTCTATTTTGGTCCTCGTGGGTTCCAGTCCAAAGCCTGCCTGGTGATGCTAGATGCAGGCTTTCGTAGCGTGTGGCCGATCCATCCCCATTTTCGTTTCCTGATCTCCTGGTCGATTGGGGCTTGTTTAGTCCTGTCCCACAGATTTTTATTGGCGACAGTCTCTGGCCATCTGATGTTGAGGATATTTCTCAGGCATCCGTTGACGAATGTCTGGAGCTTGTGGGTGTTGGTCTTTGTTACCCGCCATGTTTCTGAGCCGTATAGCAGGACAGAATTCACATCTTGACAAGTATACAGGTACCTAAATTAGGGATAAGTGATCCCTTTCCCACACTATGCTCCCTCCCCTCTGAAGTCAAAAGAAGTCCACAGAGAACGCACACTACTATTCACTATCGATCCTTTAAACATTTTGATGCTGATTCATTCCTTGGCAATTTACAACAAATGCCATTTCATGATGTCCTCAACTATTCTGACCCTGACATGGCTCGTCATTTCTGGTATGACCTATTTCTCCAAAACTGTAGAAAGACACGCTCCTATGAAACGGAAGAGAGTCAAGCATTTAAAACTCCCACCTTGGCTTACCAACGAAATCATGCAGGCTATGAAAACGAGAGATAGACTGAAAAACAATGATATCCCGGCTTACAAGAAGCAAAGAAACCGCGTCAAGACTCTGGTTCGAAATGCAAAAAAACTCATTTTCAAAGGCTAATCGAAAACGGCAATGACACATCAATGTTATGGCGCGGAATTAATACCTTCATAAGAACTTCCAAAACAGTCTGCAACATACCTCCATCTATAAATGCTGAACAATTCAACGAACACTTCACGACAATAGCTGACAAAATCCATGCAAAATCGACCAAACACACTCCCGGTCTATCAGGGATATTGTTCAACGTATTGAGGATTTCTGTAATGAAAGACTTCCTCATGATGCTGCATTCCATATTCCTACTGTCACCTCACATGAGGTGATGCAATACATCTTTCAACTTCCAAACAAACGATCCACGGACCTCGATGGCATCAGTTCTCATTTACTAAAAATTTCGCTCCCCGCCATACTGCCTTCATTGACACACATTTATAACTTGTGTATAAGAAACAGTATCTTCCCGTCTCGTCTTCAGCAGGCCAGGTCATTCCACTGCCTAAATCTAAGACTGCTTCAGTACCCGATGATTACCGTCCCATCTCAATTTTGCCTCTTATCTCCAAACCACTAGAAAGACACGTTCACAAACATATTTTCTCGTATCTTGACCAATTTGACTTATTATATCAATTGCAATCCGGCTTTCGTTCCCATCACTCCTGCCAAACTGCTTTATCCTTCCTGGTGAACGACTGGCTATCAGCCATAAACAACCGCGAACTGTCTGGTACCATTTTCTTGGACCTGAAAAAGGCATTTGACCTAGTTGACTACGAAATTCTCCTTGATAAACTCTCGATGTACTTGAAAAATCCAACATCAGTCTCCTTTTTCCGATCATACTTGACACATAGAAGCCAATGTGTCTATGTCAACGGGTTGTATTCCTCGAGACGAATCGTAAAGTCAGGGGTTCCACAAGGCTCAATTTTAGGTCCATTGCTCTTCAGCTTGTATATCAATGATCTACCATTGAGTATATCAAATGAAAGTATCAAATGCACTATGTTTGCAGATGACACCATTATCAGCGTAAGCGACAGAAGCATAAATTCCATCCAATGCGCCCTGAACGTTACCCTTGATGATTTACAAAAATGGTGTTCATCAAATAGAATGGTTATAAACCCCTCAAAAACCAAGTGCATGATCCTAACTACAAGACAAAAACGTCAACGACAACCCTTAACCATCAACCTTATGCTAGAAAATGAAATCATTGAGCAAGTCTCAGAACACAGAGTGCTAGGCATAATTGTTGATGAACAACTAACTTGGGAACAACATGTCAATTCCTTATGCAAAACTATTGCTAAGAACATTTTCCTGCTCTCTAAACTGAGGCATTTTGTCAACACCGATGCATGCGCAATGTTTTTTCACGCACACATAAATTCCCATATTAATTTTGCATCTGTTGTATGGGATGGCTCCATGGCAGTGCACTTGAACAAGATTAAATCACTGTACAGACGAGCTGCCAAGCTTATTATTTCCGACTCAACATTGTCTACGGATGAAAAGATCAGAAATCTTGGCTTACTACCCTTCCAAAAACACCTCGTCCTCAATAAAAACCGCTGGCGCTGAACCTCCAGGTTTTGGCATATATTTAAAAAAAGATCGGGTTCGAACCCGCAACCTCTCGAGAAAAGAGGGGGAAAAACACACACACAAAAACACAAAAACCAGGTCGGGTTCGAACCCACAACCTCTCGAAAAAAAGAGAGAAAAAAAGAAGTTTCAGCGCAGAATCGAACCTGGTCACGCATGACCAAGAGTTCAACGCTCTACCAACTGTGCCATTGGAGAACTATATGATTGAGTGTTTGTAAAGCATTTATAACGTTCTTTTCCGTAAACCCCCTAGGTTGGTATTTTGCACTGTAAATTGTAGAAAAATGGATGATAGTTCATGAAATTTGAGTGGTCTTGTACATTTTAGGATACTCAAGTTGGAGCGGCCGCGCGGGTGGACAATTTTGACTGTAAAACGGTATTTTTTAAGCAAAGGCGATTTTTTTCTGGGGAGGATCAGGCTGCAAAATTCTCGCACTTTTGCCCAGCACAAAATATTGTACAATCCTGGCGTGGTTTATGTCCGGCAACTGGTTTTTGTTGACAGACCACGAACTGTTTGGTATTTCATACGGATCTAACCCACCAACGTCAATAATCTTCTCGTATTACCGCTTTTTTGCGTCTGCTGGTAGACGTTCAACATAAGAAGCCATTGTTTTGTGAAAGTAGGAAAAGATAACTCTGTTTGACTCGCATTTCGCCATTCCATCAATTGACATCTCAGGGGGGGGGGGGGGGGGGGGGGTTTCGAGTTTACGACCTACATAAATCACTTTCTTTTCAAACCTCGATTCTGAAAATTTGATACATTCAATCGGACCTAACTTCCAGTAAGTGTGCAAAATGTCAAGGAAATCCGTCCAGTAGTTTTTGAGAAATCAGCCGTTAAGTCGGGACAGAGAGACAGATAATACAGATGAAATTAGTCACGTTATTGAAGACGTCACACATTTTCCATTTCGCCATTCCATGAATTGACATTTTAGGGAGGTGCTTTCGAGTTTACGACCTTAAAATACCACTTTCTTTTCAAACCTCGATTCTGAAAATTTGATACATTCAATCGGACCTAACTTCGAGTAAGTGTGCAAAATGTCAAGGAAATCCGTCGAGTAGTTTTTGAGATATCAGCCGTTAAATCGGGACAGACAGACAGACAGACAGACAGACAGACAGACAGACAGACAGACAGACACACAGACACACAGACAGACAGATAAAAACCGCTGGCGCTGAACCTCCAGGTTTTGGCATATATATATATATATATATATATATATATATATATATATATATATATATATATATATATATATATATATATTTTTTAAAGATCGGGTTCGAACCCGCAACCTCTCGAGAAAAGAGGGGGGAAAAACACACACACAAAAACACAAAAACACAAAAAACCAGGTCGGGTTCAAACCCACAACCACTCGAAAAAAGAAAAGAAAAAAAGTTTCAGTGCAGAATCGAACCTGGTCATGCATGACCAAGAGTCCAACGCTCCACCAGCTGAGCCATTACAGAATTGATATGTTGGAGTGTTTGTAAAGCATTTATAACGTTCTTTTCCGTAAACCCCCTTGCACGCTATCGGCCCAGGAAACAATCGACCATATATTTTAAACATGATGGATAGGTTCAGGAAGCTCCTATTATGACATGTTTTGTTTTGCTTTGGCATGTCATAGACGCTGAATTAACACTCACAGTCACACAGAGGAGGAGGTGTATTATAGATGTTCACCCCAGACATGTGCATTCGTACTCATTCACGCACAATAATAATAATAATAATAATAATAATAATAATAATAATAATAATAATAATAATAATAATAATAATAATAATAATACAGACTAATTATACGCCCATACCTTTCCTAATAGGCAAGCTCGTGGCGTTTACAATGAAAAGTCTACATTCATACAAAGCATTCCAACACTCGCACACTGCACAGTTGAAACAAAAAAGAGTTAAATATAATACAACTACTTAACCTCGTAAGGCAATACACAAAACACAAAACATTAAAGAGGCGCCTTGTGAAGCACCTCACTGCTCGTTAGGCACACACCGTATAGGAATGAGGGG
Source organism: Theodoxus fluviatilis (assembly GCA_034096865.1). NCBI lineage: Eukaryota > Metazoa > Mollusca > Gastropoda > Cycloneritida > Neritidae > Theodoxus > Theodoxus fluviatilis. Next base: position 21,176 of record JAWQFJ010018598.1, read on the forward strand.
ATGTGTGTGGTAGTGCTACCGTCGTTCTACAAGCAATAAAGTCTGCTACTACGGCGAAGTGGGTATAATTAAGCGTTGTAAGCCATTGTTTTGTTGAAAGTAGGATGAAAGTAGGAAAAGATAACTCTGTTTGACTCGATGTCGATTTGGCCATTCCGTCAACTGATTTTGAGGGGGGAGGTTTTCGAGTTTACAAATTACATAAAGCACTTTCTTTTTAAACCTCGATTCTGAAATTTTGATACATTCAATTGGACCTAACTTCCAGTACGTGTGCAAAATGTCAAGGGAATCCGTCCAGCAGTTTTTGAGATATCAGCCGTTAAGTCGGGACTGACAGGCAGATATACAGATAAAATTACGTCAAGTTATTGATGACGTCACACATTTTGCATTTCGCCATTCCGTCAATTGACTATTTAGGGAGGTGCTTTCGAGTTTACGACCTTTAAAAACCACTTTCTTTTCAAGCCTCGATTCTGAAAATTTGATACATTCAATTGAACCTAACTTCCAGTAAGTGTGCAAATGTCAAGGAAATCCGTCGAGTAGTTTTTGAGATATCAGCCGTTAAGTCGGGACAGACACACACACACACAGACAGATAAAAACGGCTGGCGCTGAACCTCCAGGTTGTGGCATATATTTAAAAAAAAATAAAAAGAGATCATGTTCGAACCTCTCGAGAAAAGAGGGGGGAAAAACACACACACACACAAAAACACAAAAACACAAGTCGGGTTCGAACCCACAACCTCTCGAAAAAAGAGAAGAAAAAAAAAGTTTCAGCGCAGTATCGAAACTGGTCAGGCATGACTAAGAGTCAAACGCTCTACCAGCTGAGCCATTAGAGAATTGATATATCGGAGTGTTTGTAAAGCATTTATTACGTTCTTTTCCGTAAACAGGTATTCCTTTTACAGAAGGTTCAAACAAGAATTTTGTCGAGAGACCTATCTGCAAACCATGGACAAAAAGATATTTCGAGATACATATATTCGTTTTCGCTGCGGATTATCATATTTATTTGTCCACCAGAATCGATTTAAAGCTTAATCTTCAGCAGTGTCTACCTGTCCAGCCTGTTATGTCGTTGATGAAACAGAAGAACACTTCCTGCTCGAATGTCCAGTTTATGCTGATCTGCGACAGATATACATATCTGATGTGATTGAACCCCACGAAACTGCCAATATTAAGAACCTGCTGTCTATACAAGATATAAAAATGATAAAATCAATAACAAGGTACCTGCACCATGCAATTCAAAGGAGACACGAGGCTGTGAGAATTGCGTCAACCGAAGTTTTCTATTTGTAATGTTGTGATGGGCCGGTGGCCTGAGCAAATAAACCCGTTCGTTCGTTCGTTCTCTCTCTCTCTCTCTCTCTCTCTCTCTCTCTCTCTCTCTCTCTCTCTCTCTCTCTCTCTCTCTCTCCCCTTTCCGAATGTACGCACATGCATACGGGTGCGCAGAGAATCCAAGCGTGTACACTCACGCTTCGGAAGACTTTCCCAGGCGGGCCACACAAGTGGACTCGTCCGAGGAGGGATATACTTGAAAGAGCAAATGTTTCGTAGGGGCAGGAGGAGGAGAAATAGTGCACAGAGGCGCTTTTAGCCGGATTTTGTCCAAAGCATTACATTTGCAGTAGTCGGCAGGGCGATGTAGCCATTTTTCGAGCATAACGCCCTGAACCAGATCAAAGACCACACATGTATAGTCTTTGATCAGATGCTGTGGCCCGCCAGCTTGCGTGGCCCGCCAGCTTCGCCGTCATTCTCGCACCCCTCCCCTCGGACGAGTCCATTAGTGTGGCCCGCTTGAAGAAGTCTACCCAATGCATCTGTTAGTACGCACATGTCCTCGTGTTTTCATGGGTGCGCACGCGGCTGCGCTGATGTGTTTGTCTTGGCACACTGAGAGCGTGGGGTGGGGTCAGGGGGGAAGGTGGGGGAAGGGGGTGGGAGAAGGGGGCTTGGGGGAAGAGGGGTTGGGGGAAGAGGGGTTGGGAGAAGGGGAGGGGAGTAGCTGCGGACAGACTTTCACTTTGGAGAAAACAAATCTTAAGCGGCGGTTCTGATGGCTGACACACTTTTTTAGACACTTTATTCTTTCATATCGAGGATTTTTTTTATTCATGACTTCGACAGTACTGAACAACTCGAGAAAGTACAGTTGTATGTATGTTACGTACATACTATGTACGTATGTAACTTAGCATTTCACACTCGTGTTTGCTGTGTGATTTTCAAGCATTGTGTTGATTTTAATTTACAATACGCATATTTCCACGTTTATGATTCCGTAATATGCAATGTTTTAAAATGTTCAAGTCTTCGATTTTTTTTTGGTCTTAAAAACATTTCCTCCTTAAAAATTGAAACATTAACTGATCTGAAATTAGATAACGTCATTTATGACGTTGCAACTGCCTTTATAGGTCGAATCATTCACCTGTGGGTCTGTTTTGCGTAGCTCTCCTCCTCTCCCCCCCCCCCCCCCCCCCCCCCCCGCACACCCTTACACAAATTCCCCACGCCCCCACCCCCACCCTCCCAATAATGTGTACCTGATAATTATGTTCTTCCACCCCAGGCTTCTATGAATAGTGTAAACACTAACAGGAAACATGCTTTAACATAACTTTTGAGGATATTTGTGATGCATTTTCTTCTGCGAAAGGAAAGAGAAAGAAGAAAGAAAGCAAGAAAGAAAGAAAGAAAGGAAGGAAGGAAGGAAGGAAGGAAGAAAGAAAGATAAAGAAAGAAAGATTAGATAGATTAGATAGATGAGATTGATGAGATAGATGAGATAGATGAGATATATAAGATAGAAAAGATAGATAAGATAGATAAGATAGATATATAGATAGATAGATAGATAGATAGATAGATAGATAGATAGATAGATAGATAGATAGATAGATAGATAGATAGATAGATAGATAGATAGATAGATAGATAGATAGATAGATAGATAGATAGATAGATAGATATAGATAGATAGATAGATAGATAGATAGATAGATAGATAGATAGATAGATAGATAGATAGATAGATAGATAGATAGATAGATGATGATAGATAGATAGATAGATAGATAGATAGTAGATAGATAGATAGATAGATAGATAGATAGATAGATAGATAGATAGATAGATAGATAGATAGATAGATAGATAGATAGATAGATAGATAGATAGATAGATAGATAGATAGATAGATAGATAGATAGATAGATAGATAGATAGATAGATAGATAGATAGATAGATAGATAGATAGATAGATATATGATAGATAGATAGATAGATAGATAGATAGATAGATAGATAGATAGATAGATAGATAGATAGATAGATAGATAGATAGATAGATAGATAGATAGATGATAGCTAGATGATCGATAGATCGATAGATCGCTAGATAGATCGATAGCTCGATCGATCGCTAGCTAGCTCGCTCGCTAGCTAGCTCGATAGATCGACTCGCTCGCTAGCTAGCTCGCTAGATCGCTCGATCGCTCGCTCGACTCGCTCTAGCTAGATCGCTCGCATCGATAGCTCGCTAGCTAGCTCGATCGCTCGCTCGATCGCTCGCTCGCTCGCTCGCTCGCTCGCTCGCTCGCTCGCTCGCTCGCTCGCTCGCTCGCTAGCTCGCTCGCTCGCTCGCTCGCTCGCTCGCTCGCTCGCTCGCTCGCTCACTCGCTCGCTCCCTTGCTTCCTCGCTTCATCGCTCCTAGCTCGCTCGCTCGCTCGCTCCCTCGCTCCCTTGCTTTCTCGCTTCCTCGCTTCCTCGCTCGCTCGCTCGCTCGCTCGCTCGC